>JBBPCZ010000139.1:35580-50619 GCA_037974445.1 Brycinus macrolepidotus | reverse complement strand
GACTGGAAATGAGAGGCTTTGAAAGTCCTTCAGGAAGCCTGGAGAACTGTTCCTCAAGACCACATTAAAACACAAGACAGTCTGGATCTTTGGAAGCAAATATGAAGAAATGAGGGGAGATCAGGACCGCTTCTTCAGCATCCTGTGGACGGTGGTAGGACCTGCCATTACTGCTAGTGGTGGTTCTGACTGGGGTCGTCGCACTTGTGACCTCTTTCATTATTTATTAATGACGTTATCATTTTTTGTGAAAGTGCCACTTTGTTCGCGTTGACGTCTTGAGTGGTCAGCGGTAAAACAGAACCTGCTCAGAGCGAGAGAACGTCGGAGGAGAGTAGATCCACTCATACGACTGTGACCAACCGTCGCCATGGCAGCAGAGGAAGCTGCGATCATCTGGACGAAACGTTTCTCCAAACCGACGTCAAAGGGAAGATGTTCCAAATCAAATTACTTTTACCGCCGGTGAAGGCAAAGAACATACGCTCCTTGTTTCTCCACCTCACACACACACACACACATGGGAAGGGACTCGGAGAGTGTGTGGTCTGTCACACGTTTCCTAGATTGTGCTGCAGTGTGAGAAAATGGGCTGAAAAAAGGTTCATTTTGAATAATTGAAGTGTTAAGCAGATGCTGATGGTCATAAGAAATGATGTTAGTTTTTTTACTGTCACCACTTACTTTACTGACTCTCACCTAAACCCTCATGTTCAAATTTACTAACATCCTTTAAGCTTGGGGTAGCAATTTGACCAGCAATTTAAACCTCCAGAAAATGGTTATAATTAAAATTGCAACCCAAGTTTTTGTGTCAGTACTTTGTTTCTTTGCTGACGACCTAAATAGCGCTTTAAATAAAACATACATGTAATGAATTCCGGTGGAAAATTTGTTTCCCTCCCCCCTGTCATGTGACCTATCAGTGGTTCTCTCCACTGATTCTGTTCAGTTATGGAACCAAAGCAGAGGGAAGTTTTTATTGAAGATTATAAAATTGCATATTTCAGCATAAACACCCTCAATATCATCCAAAACAAATGTGTGTAAAATGTGTGATATTTCTTATATGTTTTATAAAACAGCTAAAACAGCCCCAAAGAACACCGATGTACAAAATGTGTTACAATTTAGTGTTAATTTAGTGTTTACACAGTTTGTCCCCATTAAATTAGGAAATATCGTTTAATATGAAACAAAAAATTATGTCAGTTATTTATTTAGAGATATTAAATGTTGAATAGGGTCAAATTGACCCCAAACAACCACAGATGACAATTACATACAAATGCCCCCTAAATACAGCCTGTGCACTAACAGACCCCAAAACATACACACAGTCAGACCCCCCGACTCTTAGGCCTCATTCACACAGATGTGGTTCTGATACTGGTATAATTAAATAATTGAGAACTCTTCCATTCAAACCCTGCACCAGATCTGAAGAGGCCAGTCTCTGATGCAGTCCGTGAGTGTGAAAATAGTGTTGGACCAAAAATACCATGTACCAGAAAGGCATGACTGCTTTTAGAGACACCAGACCATATTTTCAGGCCTCTAATTAACAACCAATAGCCTCGTTTTCAGTAACACTTCATCATCACTAATGGAACTTCTTTTTATGTAGAAGTCTATTTAAGAACCCCACATATCAGCAGAAGTGAGTGTCCGTGTGTTTGAGAAGATGTTTTTTCCGACTTCCACCCATGAGCCGCATGTCGTTTAATCCAATCGTACCCGTTTTTAATCCACCTTTTTTAAAAAAACATACACGTCCGTTTGATTAGTAGCCAAAAAACAGTAACAATGCTTTGATAGCTTTTAGTCTGCTGAGTTAAATACGGCCACAGTGGTCATCCAGGGCACAGTGGTCACACAGTACGCTCTGTACCTGGTTTATTTATTTGAGAAAAGGGTACAATATATCAGACCCATCTATTTTTTTTTTATCAAGTTGTTCCGGGTATCTTTAGACGTCCATGAGTTGTGTATTCAAGATGAGCTTATTGTCTGGTGAATAAATCTCAGAAAACACGCAGAGTCTCACTATCTGCTCATCTGTCCTTGCTTTCTTGCTTTCATCCACTAAATTGCGAGTTAGACTGTTAAACGTTTCCTCATCCTTTGATCTAGCACTTTACCTCACCCTATTCTTCCTTTAAAGACTCCATTGTCCTCGAATGAACTTAGAACTTTTCAAGCAGTCGATGGGCGACGGCTTCGGGATTGAGTTTATTTGTCGAGCCTCGTTGATGTGTGTTGGTATTGGTGACTTTCTGAATGTGAAACATCAGTAGAGTCGCACAGTGGAGAAGGTTAGCGGCGGGAGTGGTTGTCTCTGTGGAAACAGTGTAGCGGCGAAGGGATCGAAGGCTGAAGTTCACTTCTATTGATCAATCTGTTCTCCTCAATCTCTCAGAGAGCAAGAACAATAGACTGTCTAGATCGGGGGTGCCCAGCTCCCAGGGTTGGTATCCAGCAAAGTTTGGTGGTTCTCATCCTCAAACATGCTCACTAAACCTGGCCATTAACAGGTAAGTTGAACCAGGTGTGCTTGAAGTGGGTGATCACCAAACTGTGCTGGGATTTAGAACCGGGAGCAGGATTTAGGCACCCCTTGTCCAGACACTTTCACTATTATAGACCACATAGATCACAGGGTTTACATAAACACCAGTAGCCATTTACAGAGGTCCACAAAGAGAACCAAGCGCTTATACAATTGGACTCCATGTGTAGGAGATCTGACCATATAAGCAAACTTAAAAGAAAGAAGGAAAGAAATGTTTGCTGAAACTTTTTCCATGTTTCCCATCTCTCGGGTCGGTCATGTTGACACCTTTCAGAAAATCCATGGCACGCATCAATAGGATCGCTGCGTTTCCAGAGCCAATCTGCACTGAACAAAGCCACCCACACTTCTCCAGCAACTTCTCAATGCCAGTAATTGCATCCAGTGTGGAAATGGACAAAACCCTCCCGGAAGACCTTGACCAGGTACAGCAGCCCCCCGATGAATCAGGGGGCACAGCGAGCGCACGGCAGATTCATAGTTCGCAACAATCGTCTGGAACACAGACCCCGCTGAACGGACTCAATTCAGCCGGGCGAAGTCAACAAATTAATTTGTCTTAACATCTGTGCTCATGTGGCAACCCTTGGCCGCTACTTTCCGCAACATTGTTCACCCCTGAATGGCGCGGTGCTGAATGTAATGGATATTAGTTTCTTTGCAGAGAAAGAGCCAGGATCAGCGCGGGTCACCGAGATGACTGTTCCAATCTTCCCCACGTCTGCATGAGTATATTCTCTGCATTCTTTTCAAAGCTGTTTTCTTTTCACAGCGCGGCTGAATCATTCCCCTTGAATGTCGGAGAAGGCCATTGCGGTTGCTTATTTTTATCAGGTTGCTGGTTGCCACTCGTTGCAGTAGCGTGTGCGGCGTAATGGCCGGCAGCTTCCCTGTCCCCCCCGTCCCCTCCGGGGCGTGGAGAGACGGTCCCGCTCGGGGCCACGGCTAATTGCGGAGAGTTCAGGAAGACCATCATTAGCACTCGCGCCCCAGCAACACATGGCCACCAGATGTGCGGCTGCCCACGGCGAACTGCCACGTCTCGTCTCTTCTGTCTCTATCTTTCTCTCTCTCTCTTTCCACCTCTTCTGTCTCTCTCCGTCTCTCTCTCTTGCTTCTGTTCTTATCCTCCCTTTCTCCAACTTAATAATCTGCCTTTTGTTTCTGAGGGGAGCTATTGTGGGTTAAGTCGGCCCCTGCGTCGTAAGAGAAGTCACTAGGCGGTGAATGGAATTCTTTGTGACAAAGAGCCAGAAAGAGAGCCTGGGTCGGGGTCGATCTGGAGGGCGGGAGAAGGGGGGTTCTGTGGGATTTCATGTGTCCCTGTGGTATTTTTATGGCTTGTTTGTGCAGTTTGGAGAATTGCACATTGTGGCCGGCAAAAGACACATACCACCTTCTCGGTCTGCCCACCGCCAGACTCCTGTTGGACACAGTAAGTAAACGTGGCTGGACCCAAAAATGGCATGCAAATGTGTGACAAGACAGTTACTGCGGCTATTCTGGTGAGTCCTGATCGGATCTCTGTGCCAGAACCCTTCCGTAAGCCAATGTCATGCGGCGTCATGCCGTTTATAACCAGACCTACACATGATTGGTGGAGAGTGACAGTGCCTGTATTGTTTCCTGGTTAAACATGCAAAGCTTATTGGTTTTCATCCTCAAAGGGACAAAAGCATAAACAGTCAGACAAAGAGAGCACTGATGACCTGGAGATCATGCCCCCACCCTGTTCAGTGCTTTCCGTAGGGCTCTTTCTTCCACTGTGAGTGGACCAGGCTGTTAGGAACTCATGCTTCTGCGTATAATGTGATGTTCCAGTGTGCCAATGTGATGCTCACTTGATGATCAACAACAGCAATTGTACTGACCTGACAAATAGTTCTGCTCCTTTGTCTCCTCTTTTGAACCCATTTAAGCCCAGACCTGGGATACCGGTGGCCCTGCGGTCCACACCTGGAGTGAGGCTGTAGAGTGTCCCATTTATTGTCTTGATGTTCAAAGAGATGGAAGCGGGCTCTTATCCAGAATACAAAGAGATATAGGCGAGGATCACTGAGAATGGATAGTTTTGTTTACAGCTGTTAGACCAACAGAAAGTGAAGTTTGTTTCTTAACTTAACCTGTCATTGAGTTGCATTATGGTTGACAGTCACAGTAGACGAGCAAATTGGCTTTTTTGTGGTGCAGCTGGTGGCCTGGTGGTTAGGGAGGTGCGCCTGCGATCAGAAGGTCACGGGTTCAAATCCCAGGACTGCCAGTGGCACCTTGAGCAAAGCACTGTCACTACACACTGCTCCCCTGGCACTACATCAGTGTTTGCCCACTTCTTCACTAGGTGAATGGGTTAAATGGGTTAAATGCAGAGAAAGAATTTCACATTGTTTACACTGTGTTCATGCGTGACTCTTAGGGGCCACTTTACTTTATTAAAAACAAGGCAAGTACAAAAGATGCTGCAGATGCAGATGCAGAGCCTAGCACTAATAGGTCTTCACATTGTTGATGGACCACAAGATGCTGGTAGTGTCCTGATTCATCCCGAGCAGCTTCGAAGGAGCACCTTAATCCACTGCGTCATCCCAGCAAGGATGAGCAGCTCCACGTCTCTGATAACATGGTCACTTGTGATCACATCACTGAAGACAGATGTTGTTTATCATGCACTTTCCTTTTAGACTACTTGCCTCTATTTGTACTGTTTGTGTATGTTTCCATTTTGTGCCCCCGACCCTTTGTAATTGCTCTGCAGGGAGAAGAAATTTGATTAAATTGAAGTGAACTGAGTTGAATCGGGAACCTTTGCGGCTCTCTATACCCCCCCCCCCCCAACCATCTCTCTGACCCTCGCTCATTTTTCCTCTCCTTAATGTACGTAGGCCTCCTGTTACTGGGTAGTTAGGACGCTTGTGTGTTTTTACTGTAAAAGAGGTAGTGCTGACCTTTCTCTGAAGGTTCTGCTCCTGTGTCAGAGTAGCCGTGGTTGCCATGGCACTGTTTACAAACACACTCCCTCACCCTCCCACCCTCCCCTCCCTCCCCTCCCTCCCTCCAGCCCTCCTTCTCTCTGAGCTGAGGGACTTGCGGGGAGGTGAGTGCTATCGATTCACAATCGAACGCACATTACTCTGTTTGGAAGCTAATGCACTTTCGACAAAACCCAAAGAAAGAGAGAAAGGAAGAGAGAAAAAAAACCCACTTAGATGAACACACACACACACACACACACTCATACAACAGAGAAAAAAACAGTCATGGAGTGTGTTACGGGGTGGGAGAAAAAGGCCTTCATTGAGCTTGAAAAGCATGTTCCCGGGGAGGAAATCAATTAAAACGAACTTTTAAATGACACGACGCGACCGCGGCGCGATCGCATGGAGGAGAGACACTGCTGGGGTTAGAGCAAGCCATCAGGTCCATCTGGACCATGGACCGCTGGGAAAAGTGGCCCAGTAATAGTGGGAGCTGTGGGGGCACGCAGGGGTGCAGTCTAAGTCCGACTTCATTGTCGACAGATTTGGCCGGAGCCTCTCTGTGAGCCACGCCATGGTTTTATCTCCGCTCAGTTCAACAGGACAAGCGAAGAACCTCGTGCTTAGGCTATTGTCGTCTAGAGGCTTAGTGGGAATTGTGGTAAAGTGAAGGCTTTCCATCAAGTGCTTATTTGTATCTCCGTCCTCTCGGAGGACGAGCCCCCTCACTGAGCTGCATCAGAAACCCTATAAGCCGTGTCAGTGATGGGCTTTTGTATGGGGAAAGCGTCAGGGAAAAGTCTGCGTAAAAACAAAGGACGGGCCCTCTTGTGGAGCATCAATGCGAGACTCTTTATATTAACACAAAAGTAGGCTGTGGATGAGGCCCTTGTGTGGAGCTGCATCTCCAGGCTCTTTGAATTGATTTGGGATGAGCCTTCTGGAGGAACTGCACCAGCACAAACTTTTGTATTGACTTAGGATGAACCTCCTGGAGGAGCTGCACCTTCAGCCCCTTTGTGTCATTTGGATGGACCTCTTGGATGAGCGGCACCACCAAGCTTTTTGTGTAAACTTGGGATGAGCTGTTTGAAGAAGCTGCACCACCAGCCCCATAGTACTGACTTAGGGCAAGCGTTCTTAGGGAGCTGCCCCATCAGGCCTTTTGTAACTTAGGATGAGCTCTCTGGGTGAGCTCCACCACCAGGCTCTTTGCTTTAAAACTTTTTTAAGGTGCTGCATCACAAGGCCTCTTTTATTGACTTAGGTTAAACTTTCTGGAGGAGCTGCTCCACCAGGCTCTTGGTATTAACTTAGAATGAGTTCTCTGGCAGAGTTGTACCACCAGGCCCCTTGTTATCAACCCAAGGTGAATCTTATTGAGGAGCTTTGACCTAGGATAAACTCTCTGGAGAAGCTGCACTGTGTTGTACCATCTTTAAGAGAGCCTTTAAGAGGAGCTGCACCACCAGGACTTTTGTATGAACTTAGGATGAGCTCTCTGGAAGAGCTGCACCACCAGGCTCTTCGTACCAACTCAGGATGAGCTCTCTGGAGGATCTGCGCCACCAGGCTCTTTGTACCAAACTTAGAGACAGCCTTCTGGAGGAACTGCACCCCTAGGCCCCAAATTCACATGCAGCTTTAGCTCCTACCTGCTAGGCGCGTGGGAGTCGTGCTGTTTAAAACAGGAGGTTCCGTGTTAAATGAAACATGCTCAGCACTCGCAGGTAATTACATCCACACGTTAGACTCTAATTAGTCGACTCCGGTGGGACCGATCTACTGACACTAATTAAACGTAGTCAATCCAAAGCTCCTCACTCACGCGCACTCGCTCACCCCCCCCCCCCCCCACACTTACCCTCTTTTACCGTGCCGCCAGGTGAGGCGGCGTGTGTTTTCTGTGGTCGGTCTCAGAAGACAGCCTTTAATCCTCGAGTCTCTGCCCTTTGACTGCGGAGTCCTCCTCCGATCACTGAGCTCAAGAGAGGCTCGCGAACGGTTACAGTACTAATTTACTGGCCCACTGTTTGTGTCTGTTCTAATTAAGGCCAAGTATGGCAGGGCTGAGCTGGGCCCCCGCTTAGGTCTGCCCCGTATGTTGAGCAAGACAGAGAAACACACACACAGCGGGATTACCCCCAGGTCCGCTTTAACCGCTTTCTTCCTTCGTGTGCGGGGTTTGGTGGGAGGGGGGTGTTGCGAGGAGCATGCTAATTCCGGTAGGGGGTCGCCGTGGCAGGGTTGGGAAGGTGGGGGGGTGGACAATGGTAGGTTTGGGGCATTGATTTGAACCATACCTTCTACACATTCCTCAACCAAACACAATGAAGTTCATTATCCTCCAGGCCTCCCCTCCCCTCTACCTCAGCCCTTTCCTCTCCCGCCTTCACAAAGAGCCTTTCACCCGCTAATGTCTAAAGTCCTTCAACTCAATCCCTATTCACACTCACCTTATACACACACACACACTTACACAGGCCAGCTGTAGCTCCAAAACATACACACAAAGCCCTACTATAGCTCCACAATGCACACAGGTATATGTATATCGCTACACAACAGTGGTGTAACTACTTGGAGGGGGGATGGGATGGACCATGCTGGGCTAAAAACATACCACAAATAGATACTGACACAATTGTACCCCCATGACAACCAGAGAGATTCAGTTTCTCAACATACCTCACCGGTTTCCATCAACACTACACACAGTCCTGAAATCTGTTCATCCCTCCTCGTTTATAAAGAAGCTCCATAGATCTTCCACCACCTGTTATATTGATTGCTTATGTTAAATAGAGGGTCTAATGTAAACAAATAGATGCTAGTGGGTGAAGAAGCATGGCTTAACGGGCAAATTCTATTCTATTCTATTCTATTCTATTCTATTATATTATATTATTCATGAAAGTAGTGATGACTAGGAAAGTTGAGGTGCACAGATGAGGTCAATCAACCAGGACATGTTTGGAGTCCAGTTTTTGCTTCTTTATTTTAGAACTGGAGCTACATGGCCAGTGTTGCTAAACTTTAGAAGTCAATAGTCACCCCAATCCTTTGCTGTAAATACATCCTCAAAACTTCAGACTTGTGGATGTGGTTTAAGACCCCGTTAGAGCCTCACCTCCTCCATGGCTAATGTACCGTTGTTCCTAGGCACTTCCGTTTCAAATTAAAAGCACTTACAGTTGGCTGGGGCAGCCCCAGTGGAGCACTTGCTTCACAAAATGACTTGTGGCATGTTGTGTCAGTGCCACTGAGCGTACGACCCGTTCTCCTGCCAGTGTTTGTGGAGCCTGCAGGACTGTGTGCCTGATTTTACACACCTGTGAGCACTGGGTGTGGCTGAAACAAAACTTGAATTCAATGCTTAGCACGTCCACATACTTTTGGCCATTTTGTGTACATAGCTTCTGATTGTACACATGCAGGTGACCCCCCACCCATCGCCACACACACACAAGCACACAGCCTGACTAGAACACATTCCTAAAGGTATGTCCACACACACACACACACACAATGCCTCCACACCCTTTGCACATAGGAACCCACCTATGCTCCCAAGTCCGGGTGTCCTGTTGGACACGTGTACACACAGGTTAAGATAACAGGGAACAAGACAATACAGTCTGTGACGACTCCGAGGCAACAACATAGCCAATCTGACTCGAGGCAGGGTTCCGCTCCGCTTGTGCTCTTATCGGCTCCCGGTGTGGGCCAAGCTAAGTTGTGAATGGAGAGCAATTCATCTTCCCTCCCCTTTCCCCGACGAGCGCTGATTATCCGTTAACCCATGTGGGCGTATATTTGTGTACATGAGAAGGAGATAGATGGAGAGGGAGAGGGAGGGAGGCTGAAAGGCGAGGAGAGCGTTCTCCGTATGAGAAATGTGTGCGAGTCTGCCTCGCTTGTTTACGAGCCCGGCAGCAGAACCGGTGAATCCAAATCTGTTGCAGAGGTGTTCAGTTAACGAGAGCCATCCTTTCCCCCGCGCCGAACAAATCAACCGGCTTAATTATGATAATTGGCTACAACTTCCTTTCTGATCCCACGCGAAACAAAGTGAAGCGGGATCGTCGTGACGCCGCTTGTTAACGAGGTCGTCAGTCAACGGGCTTTGGCTAATTACGATGGGGGGGTGGGGGTGGGGGAGGTTCTCGATTTCTCTGTTGGACTGACGAGGGCCGATTTTTCATCAGCCAGTCGGGGCAGTTTCACCCAGGCTTCCCTGAGTGCTGTCTCACACACTTCAACACACACACACACACAAGTTTTTCCACTTCTGTGCTACTGTAGCTAAAGACTGCAGTGCTGAACAGTACCCACTCACCATTAAAGGGCCAGTATCATGGAAAAACACATTTTCTTCAATTAGGAATAAGAAGAGGATGATGCAAACACTGGTAAAGTTTAAGACGTTCCATTTCCACTTCAGTCCATATATGTAAGCTCCTAAAACAGCCTGTTCTGAGCACACTGTTTTTGTGATGTCACAAAAATCACAAAGCATTTACCCGTTAGCTTTAAAAACAGCCTGTTCTGAGCACACTGTTTTTGTGATGTCACAAAAATCACAAAGCATTTACCCGTTAGCTTCAAAAACAGCCTGTTCTGAGTACACTGTTTTTGTGATGTCACAAGAATCACAAACCATTTACCCGTTACCTGATTTTTCGTCCTCCAGGGCCCATATCATGGAAAATCAAATTTTCTTCACTTACAAAATACAGGGCAATGATGTAAACACTGGTAAAGTTTAAAATGTTCTGTTTCCTCTTCAGTCCATATATGGAAGCTAAGCTGCAATAACAGCCTGTTTTAAGTTTATTGTTTTTGTGATGTCACAAAAAAACAGAACATATACCCATTCAGCCTACAGCACTTTAAGCCCATCCATTCACATCACATGAAGTTATAGGAGTGTTTCAGCCTGAATGAGACGCGATACGGGGCAGCCAATCAGAGCAGAGGTAATTTACATAGATCAGCCTTAAAGACACAGTGATGGTGGTGGTGGTGGCCTAGTGGGTAGGATACTTGCCTCTAGACCAAGAGGTCATGGGTTCGAATCCAACCTTCAGTATACCACCACTGGGTTCCTGAGCAAGACCCTTAACCCCAAGTTGCTCCAGGGAGACTGTCCCCTGTAGTTCGGGGATGGAAGTCGCTTTGGATAAAAGTGTCTGCTAAATGCCGTAAATGTAAATGATGAGAACAGCCTGTTAGAAAGTGGTTGAGTAAATGGGAATCTGAAGAATATAAATACAAAGACTGTTTTTGGTGTACAAACAATTTAAGTGGTGACTTCAAATAAACAAAAATGTAGGATATTGTTTCTTTATTGAACCCCTAAAGAACTCTTTGGCTCTTTTATGTTTACATTTACTCTACCATTTATGTTACCATTATGTTAACTAAATGTTACTCACTTAATATTTACTAAAAATACAGTCAGTGTTCTTTGTCAACAAATAAATGTACAGTACTTTCACCATTTGAGTCTTTATTAGCCAGAATAACTACATGTTTTTTTATTCATCACCTATAAAATTCCACCTAATATAGTTCTAATTATAATGATAGTGTGGATCTCCAGACGAGTGTTAGATATTTAAGGAGCTATTAAGTGCTGAAACAGTAACGAGTACATTTAAAGTTAAAGGACAGTCTAGAATTTGACTCTGCATCACCACACAACCAGTTAATAGGAGTTAGACCTGCACTGTTACAGATTCTTTACTCTTAGAAAGGAAACTGGCTTTATTTCACAGATTTTCATTTAGAGTTCTTCACTCGACAACTTTCCAGTTTAACCAGAATAAAACTCTGCAGTTTATGAAATAAATGGATACGTGGTGAAAACTTTTGACTGGTAGTGGATGTAAAAAATCCAGTGTCCCTAAACTTCAAACGTTTCATATTTTCCTACTGTCAGCTTGGGGTCACTGGGGTGAAATAAAGTGCTACAAACATGACCCCTGCCTCACACACACACACACACACACACACACACACACACCTTAGTATTCTTATCTTTGTGAGGTAGAGTGGATTCAGTTAGCCTAATAAATAACACATTAAAGAGCCCGTCGGTTCACTCTCTTACTTTGATTATGTGTGTAGCCTCCTGTACTATTGACTGGCCGGTGAAGACCCCTGTCAATCACTAATGTGGAAACACCCTCACAGTCCCGGTCAGGCAGAGAAGTTGAGCTTTTCTAGCCTTTTCCCCCATTTGAGATATGGTTTAGGATGTTTTTAAGTCAAGTCTTGCTTCGACTAATGATCATCAAGTCACAAATCTTAAGAATCACTGAGCGTTTTAATATTTGCAGTTTAGCCGACAGCCCCTTTCGGAAACGAGACAGAATTTCAGCCGATTGCTTGTGCATTCTTTCCAAATGAGCCAAACAAAAGTGCTCTCAGTAGACTAATTAAGTTACAAAACGGGGTTGAATTGAATTAAACAGTTACTTTATTTTTACTGTACAACTTGCATGTCCAATAGTGCCTGAATACACTGTTTTCATTGTCCACTTTGGACCATTTTTCACAAAACCCGTTCTCTGTCATGCGGAAAGACAATTTGACCTTGCAACGAAGCGTTGAAACATTCAGTCAAAAGTACAGGGCTGTGCAAAAGTCTTGAGCCACCCGTTGTCTCTTCATATTTTACTTCCAGAGAGCCAGACTTTCTTGTATTGTTTGCGTAGTCTTGAGGAGCGTGAAGAACCTGTGGCTGGGATGTCTGGGATCAGTCCTGGTGATCTGACCACCCTCTGTAGAGCTTTGCGGTCCAGAGCAGTACAACCGCCAAACCAGGCCGTGATACAGCCAGACTGCTTCATATTTTCCCATCATCTTGAGGATGATCGGCCGCCACAAAGAGATGAATACAACCCTCCTGTTGGCTGTATATTAATAAGACCTTTTCAGTGGCCTTCTCTACACTATACTGGAGTGTGGCTGGCAGTGTGTGCTGCTTTTGGCTGTGTTAGAGTTTGGGTAGCCTGGTCTGTTGGCGGGGACCGAGCTGTAAGACACTTTTGGAGTGTGTTTAGAATATTTTGGGATTACAGCGCTATAGCGTGTCCCACAGACACCTCCATAAACACGACTGCGCCCTGAATCACTGCACTCTGACTTCCATTCCAAACAAGCCCAGAAAAAGTGATGTAGTGTCTTCAACAGCCTCATGGAGCGTGTGTGAAAGTGTGTGAGTGTGTGTGTGTGTGTGTGTGTGTGTGTGTGTGTGTGTGTGTGTGTGGCGAGTGGAATGGGACTGATTGAATTAGAGTAATTAGAGCCGGCTCACAGTGTCAGTATTAATCACTCTGCAGTCTCATTATGAGCCCCGCACATCACGCCTTTCATCTCATAATCATCCCACACTCACCAAGTCACACATATTAACCCACATCTCTCTCTCTCTCTCTCTCTCTCTCTCTCTCTCACACACACACACACACACACTAACCCACATCCTTTTTAATGACTGTTTGCAGACTGTTCCTGCCGGTGAGAACACACACTCTCGAGCGCAGACGGGGAATGAAGACCGGCGAATCCGAAGACAGGTGAGCCACGCGCTGCTCAAATCCGGTCCATTATAAAACTTTATCCCCCCATTAGAGTTTAATACACGCCACGGTCACGTGACCCGTCACTGAGATGTAAACAGAGTCAGAGAAACAGGGTCTCTCTCTCACCTTTGAATGCACTGATTTAAAAATCACTCATTCAAGGCTTACCGATAGAAGTTATATACTGTATTATGTGACGTTAACAAATCCATTCGGAGAGTGAACTGGTTCATTATAGAGACTCTGATTCCTTTCCAGTGGAGGTGAATGGAACCAGACGTCTCCAACTCAAATCCAGCCGTATTATTCTCTTTCGCCCCCCAGTGAAGTGTTTATATGGATGTTGATGATGGTAAAATAGTGAATCTGAACTAAATCACTTTTCTTTGGGGACTATTTTACCTCACGACGCCCTGCATGTATCCCTCCACCATGAATGGGTTTAGTTTTAGGACCAAAATCTTCTCAAAACTCTGGTGGAACAACGTCTCAGGCGTCAGGCGGTGCAACCATAACCATTTGACAGATGTCAGATGTCTGGTTCCATTCACCTCCACTGTGAACAGTTCAATAATAAATCAATAAATATTTTACTACATATTAGTTTTATTTGTGGCCTTAGAGCCTTTCAGGAAGCTTGTGGAATTTGTGTAGTTCATGTTTTTGATAAGGACATCCAAGTTTTCTTGTTTTTTGTTTGTTTTTTGCCTCTTTTACGTGGAGAGAGTTCAGATGATGGACAGTAGGCAGTTTCTTTAATTAAAGCCTGTTGATGTTTTGTAAATTTAAGTTTAAATGACATGTTTTATTCATTAATCTGACCCATTTTTGATCTGGAGTGTCTTATATCTGGTCATTGGTGGTGAATTGTAAATTGATGGAGTGACGGAGTTGTGGTTAAAGGTTCAGAAGAGGGCCACAGAAGAGTTTCAGATTTAAAACTGGTCCACAGTGTTCTTAAGTTTAGGAATTCCTGCTCTACAGCAACACTGATTGATGTTTATACATCGCTTCGACTTCGCTGAGACAAATAGACCCTGTAGATCATCATTTAACCTGTTCTTAACGGAGAAAATGTTTATTGTTTTACTGTTTGTTGTTGTTTCTTGTGTTTACACCTTTATGGACTCATTTCCCAGATAGGGATTAAGCCTAGTCCTGGACTACATAGTATTATGAAAGGGAAATATAGTCCAGGACTGAGCTTAATCCATCTACAGGAAACCAGCCCTATAAATTCAGATCTGACACAGAAACATCATTCAGTTTAACCTCAACAGGACGACTGGACCGTGAAGTGCAGCTGCTTTAATCATATAAACTGAAAGAAAGGTTTTAAATGTTTCCTAATGAACGGTTTAGTAAAACGTACACTGTGAGTCTTGGTTTTGTCTTGTATATTCTTACGAAGCTGCCGCTACTGCAGGTCATAAGATTCAGGACTGACTTCATTAGAGTTACAGCTGGAAGTGTGGAGACCAACTTTTTGGTGATTGAACTGTTGGCTTGGTTTTATGGCAAAAATTGTATTCTATTGTTTTTGCTCATGCAGGGGTGTGGCCTCTAGGGGGCAGCAGAAGGTTAAACGCAAATTTTTGAGCTAGCTGACTGAAAAACGCTAACATTATATGCCAAAAAAAGGGGGGGGGGACAATTCGATTGGTGGAGAGTGTCCACAACGTAATTATGAATGTCCGCATCACTTCATCACAGCTGACCGGGTGAGTTCACAGGCCAGCTGAATTTCTGGCTGCTGTAGCTGGTTAGCTAAGATAATTTGCAAAAGTCTTAAACCACACCATATTTCTTCATATTTTGCTTCCAGGGATCCAGACTTTCTTGTATTTTAATGTGGTCTTGAGGAACAGTTCTCCAGGCTTCCTGAAGGACTTTCAAAGCCTCT
>JBBPCZ010000138.1:1926-12268 GCA_037974445.1 Brycinus macrolepidotus | reverse complement strand
AGATCAGTAGATGGTGCTGAGGGAGATCAGTAGATCAGTAGAGGGTATTGAGGGAGATCAGTAGATCAGTAGATGGTGCTGAGGGAGATCAGTAGATCAGTAGAAGGTGTTGAGGGAGATCAGTAGATCAGTAGAAGGTGTTGAGGGAGATCAGTAGATCAGTAGATGGTACTGAGGGAGATCAGTAGATCAGCAGAAGGTACTGAGGGAGATCAGTAGATCAGTAGATGGTGCTGAGGGAGATCCGTAGATCAGTAGATGGTGCTGAGGGAGATCAGTAGATCAGTAGACGATCAGTAGATTTTGTTGATGGTGTTTAGTTGAGTGAGATGTCCAAGGGAGCTTATCTGTGTGTGTGTGTGTGTGTGTGTGTGTGTGTGTGTGTGTGAGCAGGCCTAAGGAGATTGTGGTGATTGACCCTGCAGGGAATATGTACTATAACTGGCTGTTCGTCATTACCTGTCCCGTCATGTACAACTGGGTGCTCATCATAGCCAGGTGGGGGCGCTGTCTGAACATTTACACTCCAGTCACACACACACACACACACAGGGTTTCAGTCCGTGTAAAAATGCTTCACAATGCTCTGATCTGGCGCTGGTGATTCAGCTGCACTGATCTTGTAATGTTACAGTCAGTTATAATCTGTTATTGAAATAAAAGAGAGAAGAAGCTTGCTGTTGTTGTCTGTGTTCCACTGGTGTGTAAACAGTTCAGTTATGTTTGTGTGATCAGTGTGATTTTATACATAATTCCAAACCGGATCAAACAAGTCAAACCAAATTCATTCATAAGAATCTGAATCATTGCAGAATCATGACACAACTGAATTATTTTTTCAGAAATCTTTGGATTTTTGTTTGTTTTTATTGTGTTTGCATGTGTGTGAGAGAGTTTTTCTCTTCCTCTTCCTCCAGAGCCTGTTTTGAGGAGCTGCAGCAAGATTATTTAATACAATGGTTTATAGTGGACTTTGCGTCAGATTTGATTTACCTGGCAGACATGGTCTTCAGGACTCGGACAGGTGAGCACTGGACCACAACTGCACCCGCCAGCAACCACAGTAACATCCGGAACACTCTTCTCTCAGGACTTACTGAGCATTTCAACCATTTTTCTATGGGACAATCTGTATTATTAAATGAACAGAAGTGAAAAATCCCCAAAAAAACTGTTCTATATTGCTCTGCAGAGAAGTCTTCTATTCAGACATTTCCATTTCTCTTTGTGAGATTAACTAAATCCATCAAAAATGACATTATACTCTACTTTTTAACTTATCCCAAACTACACACATGTTCAAACACCTGTTTATTTACATTTATGTAAATCGGACATGTCAAACTGGGCTCCTTTTGGGTCGCAGCTCTGCAGGCATTTGAGTTTTCCCTCTCCTAACAGCTCAGTGAGGTCCTGCTAATGATGCATGATGAGCTGAATCAGGTGTGTTTAAGGAGGAACTGCTAGGGAGGAAAATACTCGAGTAATTGTAACTGTACTTAAATGCCATTTTGGAGCATTTGTACCCAAGTAGCATTGTAATTAAACATTTGTACTTTCACACTTGTAAGTAAACACATGCAACACAAACCCCCTCCAGAAACAGCGGACAGGCCTGTGTTTTCACACCTCTGAACAGTTATCTCGTTTTGTGTGTGTGTGTGTGTGTGTGTGTGTGTGTAGGGTATCTGGAGCAGGGTCTGTTGGTCAAAGATGAAAAGAAGCTGAGGGCACGTTACATGGACAATATCCAGTTCAAGCTGGACCTCGTCTCCATGATCCCGACAGACTTCCTGTACCTCATCGTCGGACTGAAGTATCCGGAGATCCGGATGAACAAGCTGTTCCGGGTCAACCGGCTGTTTGAGTTTTTCCAGCGGACGGAGACCAGGACCAACTTCCCCAACGTGTTCCGGATCTCCAACCTGGTGATGTACATTGTCATCATCATCCACTGGAACGCCTGCCTGTACTACTCCTTCTCCAAGGCCATCGGCTTTGGGGCCGACAGGTTCGTTTACCCCGACACATCCGACCCCGAGTTTGGCCGCCTGGTCAGGAAGTACGCCTACAGCATGTACTGGTCCACCCTCACCCTCACCACCATCGGTGAGACTCCACCACCGGAGAAGGATTCCGAATACTTCTTCGTGGTGACTGATTTCCTGGTGGGCGTGCTGATTTTCGCCACCATCGTCGGTAACGTGGGCTCCATGATCACTAACATGAACGCAGCCAGAGCCGACTTCCAGGCCCGAATCGACGCCATCAAGCAGTATATGAGTTTCCGGAAGGTCACCAAGGACCTGGAGAAACGTGTCATCAAGTGGTTCGACTACCTGTGGACCAACAAGAAGGCGGTGCGTTACGGAGACCAGTGTCTTCACCACTTCCAATGTTCCACCACCCACCTCTATAATCAAATTTAACAATTACATTTTAATTTAACGATTTTTATATTTAAAACACCTGATGTGCTTGAAAGCTTCATATTACATCTGATGTTAATATGTAAATGTTTTAAATATTATTTAGCTTTCTGTAAAACTTGTCCAACCTGGCAACAGCAGCTATGAAGGAACACATTTGTGGGCAGAGCCAGGATCAGTCAATAACACGTTACGTTGCTGTAAGACAAATTTCTTGAGTTTTACCCAACTAAATCAAGCGTAAACCTCTTTCTGCTCCAGGTGGATGAAAGGGAGGTGCTGAAGTACCTACCGGATAAGCTGAGGGCAGAGATCGCCATCAACGTCCACCTGGACACACTGAAGAAGGTGCGGATCTTTGCGGACTGCGAGGCGGGGCTGCTGGTGGAGCTGGTGCTGAAGCTCCAGCCGCAGGTCTACAGCCCCGGAGACTACATCTGCAAAAAGGGCGACATCGGCAGAGAGATGTACATCATCAAGGAGGGAAAGCTGGCCGTGGTGGCGGATGATGGGATCACGCAGTTCGTCGTCCTGAGCGACGGCAGCTACTTCGGAGAAATCAGCATCCTCAACATCAAAGGCAGCAAGGCTGGAAACCGCAGAACTGCCAACATACGCAGCATCGGCTACTCTGATCTTTTCTGCCTGTCCAAAGATGACCTGATGGAGGCACTGACCGAGTACCCGGAGGCCAAGGCCATGCTGGAGGAAAAGGGGCGGCAGATCCTTATGAAGGTATCACCTTAGGGATTGCAATAGGGCCTTTAATGAAAAATCTTAACTCACTTCACTGCAGACCCTGCTGGGAGTTCTTCTTCCCCTTAAGGCCTCATTGCTCTCTAGCCGCTCTACATGGAGTCACAACACCCGACACTCACAAAGAACGAACGAGGTAGGGTTAACGATTAGCTTATGGCACATCTGCAGGAGCCAGAACCTCTGCATGATGTAAAGACTCCACACACTAAACAGTCTTGACCGACAGGATGATTCTTGTAAAAACACTTTACTTGTTGCTTTTTAGATTATGTGGAGGTTCTTGAGGCTTTAAAAGATCCCTCATCCTCTTTTATCTCATTTACTGACTTGGATCTGTTCAGAAGCATCTGTTAAAAAGGTTTTTATGAAAAAGGCTCTTCGTTATGTGTCGTTTATGTTATTTGAAGGCTGTGTTTTGTTTGGAGGTCACTGAATGGTTTGGTCTCTGGATCATTTTTGATGGAAATGTGTTTGATTTACTAAACCAGAAGTGAACTTGTTTTTTTTTTTTTGTTTATAAATGGTGAGCAAGACAACATTTATAAATGTGTTTTGATTGTGTTGAAATGCTGTTGTTTTACCGTGGCATGATTTTTGTAATTGAAGAAAGCTGAAGTCGACAGTTTTATCTCCTTTTGTAGAGATATGTGAACTGTTTTCACAGCTAGGGGTTCTCTGTCCTCCCTTTTCACTCCTCATTGCTCTCTAACAGCTCAACAGTGAGCCACAATATCTCTCACACTGGGAAACAACAGTGTCCTCAGTCTACTGATCATCAGAGCTGCTTTATTTTATGTTTATTTTAAGTATCAGAGTTCATTTCCATTCTACAACTGAATGGCCACGAGGGGGCGTGCAGAAAGAGGTCAAACGTTATGGGTGGGTGATGCAAAAAAAAAATGTAGCATCACGATACTTGAAGGTTGTTTATTTTTGTTTATTTGTTTACCGTTCTGCAGGACAACCTGCTGGACCTGGAGGTGGCGAAGCAGGGTCCTGACCCCAAAGACATGGAGGAGAAAGTGGTCAGAATTGGCTCTGTTCTGGAGGACCTGCAGACCCGTTTCGCCCGCCTGCTGGCCCAGCACGAGGCCGTCCAGAGCCGGCTGAAGAGACGCGTCACCAAACTGGAGACCAAAATCTCATCCACCGGAGTGGTCCTCTCAGAGATGGTCCAGCCAGAGCAGGCCACCCCACCTCCTCCACCACCAGCAGAGGAGAAGAAAGAGGAGGAAGAGAAAGGAGAAGAGAAGTAATAAAACAATAAATGTGGTAATAGAAGAAGGTTTGACTTCCTGTGCTGTGAGTGAGGGGAGAAGCAGCTGAAGGTCTGGACCTGCTCCAGTGCTGTGGCCATCACGTCTTCTGGGTTTAATTTGATGTCTTATGGAAAGAAAGAGAAAGCTAGAGAGGTGTTTTTATCTGATGCAGGTTAATAAGCAGCTTCTATCCCTCACACGTACAGTGTGAGAAAGTTTTATTTATTTATTTTATTTTATTTTATTTATTTATTTATTAGCTGTGTAACTCCTGGACTGGAGAACATGGAGTTCCTAACCAACAAACATGTAACATGATTTGATTAAATCAGCAATTTGGTCACTGTAAAAGCTCTTTAAAGTGTTTTTTTCTACTTATGTACCTCCTGTCATTTATGAGAGACAAACTCTTTTAGACTGTGTATATATGTACACTCATAGTTTATGTACACTCATATTTTTTAGAGCTACTATTTAGGGTGATTCAGAGTTAAAGGTGCATTATGCAAGATTTTACTTTCGAGTCGAGTCATGTAGGGTTGTTGTCAGTTCAGCCATATACATAGTACACAGTGAAATGAAACAACATGCCTCCAGGTCCATGGTGCAACACAAGAACAAAAACAGAAATTATCTTCTCAGCTGTCCTCACTATCCTCTGTAGGGTCTTGCGATCTGAAACGGTACAATTCCTAAACCAGGCCATGATGCAATTTTCTCTATAGTCCCTCTGTAGAACGTGGTGAGGGTGTAGGGGGGCTGCGCTCTCTTCAGTCTCCACAGGAAGTAGAGATGCTGCTGGGCCTTCCTGGTGATGGAGCTGGTGTTGAGGGTCCACGTGAGGTTCTCCCCAGTGTGAACACCAAGGAACCTGGTGCTTTGGACAATCTCCACCGAGGAGCCGTTGATGTTCAGTGAACAGTGATCATGTTGTGCCCTCCTGAAGTCAACCATCTCTTTGGTTTTGTCGACATTCAGAGACAACTGGTTTTGCACCAGTTTGTTAGCCGTTGCTCCTCCTGGTCCCCTAAACTGCTTTGCGTGTCGTATTACGAGGCTGAGGCTGACCGGTCCAGCACAAACTTTCCAACATGAAAGATTAGCTTGTAGTGTTATAAATGGAGGCGTTTGCCCGGTGAACTCCTTGCAAAGTGCACCTTTAACCAGTGCAGTCATTTTTAACATTTAAAAAAACACTTTTGGTTAATTAGACAAATCAAAACTCCAATTCAGCATTGTTGATATTGTATGAAGTATTGTTACTAGTCTAATGGAGATGTGTTGGAGTGTAAAAACTGTATTCTAATGTTCATACATTTTAATGTTCTCAATAAAGTTATTTTGACTCGACATACTGAGTATGCCGTTCTAAATGTGACCACGCACATTGTGCCTTAAATCTTTAAAAAAAAAACAAAAAAAAAAAAACCTTAAAAACAGAAGAAATATTAATATGAAACCTGTCTGAAAAAAATCTATCCATGTGTCAAGTGAACCTCGGCGCGACACGTCGCTCTGTGCGGGGGCTGATGGGAAGTGTAGTCCCTGAAGGAGCTTGCAGTGTGGAGGGAGCGCGTATAAGGACTACATTTCCCATCATGCGCTGCTGTTTCTGCGGCGGGTGCGCGAGCCCGGCGGCTGTGGTGAGTCCGGCGGAGCGGGTTTTAGAGTTTAGAGGAAAAACCACAGAAAGTTCAGACAAAAACCATCAAGTTTCTCTCAGGAAATAAACACACAGCAGCGGTGAAGCCTCCGGGCCCGGCAGAACCGACAGAACCGGGACTCCGGGGTACAGAGACCCGGATTAGTGGAGTTAGCAGGTTAGCATCCGCAGCGCGAGCCGTTCCTTAGCAACCTGAAGAAAAAAACCATCTTAAATATCTAAAATACCCTTCAAACCTCTGAAAACCCCTCTCAGATCTCTACTAAAACATCTCAGATCTTTAAAAAAAAATCTCTAATCTCTACAAAAACATCAAACCTGTTAAAAACATCTCAAATATCTACAAAAATATCACAAGTCTCTAAATAAAGACATCTTAAATCTCTGATAAAACATTTTAAACCTCTAAAAAAAATCTCAAACCTCTAAAAATCTCATCTCTAAATAAAAACATCTTAAATCTCTAAATAAAAACATCTTAAATCTCTAAATAAAAACATCTTAAATCTCTAGAAAACATCTCAAACGTCTGCAAAAAAAACTATCACATCTCTTAAAAAAACAAAAAAAACCCCTCAAACTTCTAGAAAAAACATCTCAAACCTTTGAAAAACCCTCCCAAACCTCTAAAATAATCTCAAACCTCTGAAAAACCCCTCAGACCTCCCTAAGACAGCCCGGGGTAACTGATCTCACCCCAGCTTCGTGTTTACTGATTATAAACCTGCACTGAAGGCCTCTGGAGCATGTAGTGTGTGTTAAGCTTGTTACCCAGACTGCAGTGTGTGTTCAGGGTCAGTCTGAATGTTCTGGATCTTCATCCAAAGATCTTTGGTCTGTTAATCTGATGTTTTTTAATTTACAGATTGGGCAGTTAGTGCTCTTTTACGTTTACGGCATTTAGCAGACGCTCTTATCCAGAGCGACGTACATCAGTGCTTAAGTAGTCCACATCTGTGCTTTTTAGAGGTCTAAACCTCAGGAAAATGCTTCTGAACTTCTTAGGGTTCCTCATTCTCTACAAAGTGGTGTGCAACCTTAATGACCCACCAAACTCAGAATCACTGGTCCTGCCTGGCAGTGGACTGTGTCCTATCTTCAGGGTCGCAGTGACCGAGTGGCATGGAAAAGGTCAACGTCTGCCACATGTAGACTCACCACTGGTGTTCCCCAAGGCTCAGCGCTTGGCTCCCTTCTCTTTTCCTTTTACAGTCGCTCTTTTGGTGATATTATCTTCACAGAGTTTCTTCTACCACTCAGCCTATCCTCTCCTTTCCTCCTGGTGACTCTCAGATCTGAGCCCGGACCTCTGCATGTCTGAATGACCTTTCCTCCTGGATGACAGCACGTCACCTGAGGTTAAATCCCAGCAAAACAGAACTCCTGTCCCTTCCAGGGGATACAAACCCAAGACCTGACATGGTCATCAGTTTTAGAAATACTGTCACCAATCCGACACTAAAAGTACGAAAACTTAAATGTACTCTTAGATGAAGAGCTTTCATTTTCATCTCATATTATTGATTTCTCCTGGATTTGCAGTTACCTTCTTTATAACATGGGGAGAATTTGTCTGTTCCTTACCACTGGAGCCAATCAGATACTCGTCCAGTTACTCGTCATCTCAAGACTGGACGATTGTAACTCGCTCCTGGCTGACCTGCCTCTGAAGACCACAAGACCTCTACAGATGATCCAGAATGCAGCAGCATGTGTGGTCTTCAATACACCTCATTTACCACTCCACTACTGCCGACCTTCACTGGGTTCCTGTGGTTCTCCGTTAGATTTAAAACTTTAACGCTCTACGGAGCAAGAACTGGTCCACCTCCTTCTGACCAGTCAGCTCTGATCAGACCACGGGTCACAGCTCTGCCCTCTTAGAGCATCAGTCACAGCCCGACTCCACCCACCTCTTCTCAGAGGTCCAAGACCTGCAAATCTTTTCTCAGCTTCAGAACCGAAGCAGTGGAACGAACTTCCACCGCTTTGTGTCAGAACTTCTGAGACCCTCACTGTCTTCAAATGGAGACTGAAGACCTCCACTGAACATTAGAGGAGAACATCTACATGTACATGTCATAAACCAACTTAACTAACCCAAAACTTCACAAATAAACTGTGTTCTGTGCAAGTGTGATCTAAGAAGATCCTGGTGGAGGACTAACTCCATCTCTGGTAGAAAGTTAGTCTGCTTCAGTTCTTAATTTTAAGGGTTTACTGGTGTGAGGGGCATGTTTTCTTGTGGACTACAGAACCGTCCTGTACGTCGCTCTGGTTAAGAGCATCTGCCAAAAGGCTTCACCCAGAAGGAGCATGTTATGTCCAACAGGAACCTGTTTGGGATTTAGTCTCATATTTGTATTCCTTCTTGTCATAACCTTTTTTGTGCTTTCTCCTTTACCTAGGCGATCTCCATGGAGCCTGCTTGGCGACAGCAAGGCAGGGGTCGTGGCCGGGGTCAGGCTCGAGGTCAGGCTCCAGGTGACGTGTTGCCAGGGAGACCCCATAGAGAGGAAGATGTTGTGAGGGTGGGGCGAGGACGGGCCGGTCCCACCGTGACCATGATACCGAGAACAGAACCTCTGCCCAGTAAAGGTAGGAGAGACGTCACCTTCAGGGGCGGATTAATTATTCTGAGCACAAACCCGCTGAAGCACACCAACACCACCTACACAGTCTGTGACCACACAAAACAAATTTTATGTCAACACAAATTACCTTATAAAACACTGGACGGTAAACAGTACAGAATCGAGTCTGTTTTCACAGCTCAGCTGCTGTTTCAATTTTTTCATGTTTGCGTTTATAGATCAACATTGAGGGTTCCATAAAAAAAACTGTAATTCAGAGATCAAGACAGGGATCATGCTGTCAAGAAGTTTCATATTTCCATACACTTTCATGTGTTTATTTAATAGAAGTTCTTAAACCTGTTCATTTTGCAGCAACACTGCCTCTCTGCTTCTTATATCTTTTGTTTATTCCGTGCTTCTCCGTTTACACACTAGTTGTGGTTGTATGGTTATCCACGACTTTGGTATTAAAACGACTACACTCTGCAAACTCCTCAGTCTGCTTGTCCAGTGAGGAGTGGTCTGGACAAAACTTGTCATTCGTTGAGTACAAATTCGGAGCTTCAGAATTATTTATTTAAACTCTGGGACCATGTTGCCGTTCTACAGTCAGTGACATTTTTGTCCTATACCCTTCACCCCCCTGAGTGTCATTGGATTCTCTGAACGATGGTTATTATTTTTGTTAATATATGCTTTATTGATCTAGGAGGAAATTGTTTGAGTTCTCTGCATTTAACTCCCAAGTGAAGCAGTGGGAGCGGTGTGTGGGAACAGTATCTCAGTAGTTCCATTGACAGTCCTGGGATTCGAACCCATGACTTTCCAATCACAGGGGCAACTCCCTAACCATTTATTTGTGTTGCCATATTAAATTAAACTAAAACTGCAGTGCACTGAATTTACCACGAGAGTTTATTCAGATAGCCCCCCTGGTGGATGAATTGGTTCCTGGTTGTCCTGCAACACTTTTCCATTTGACATGTTTCTACAACATGGGAGAGAAATGAGTCTCCGAGTCCCTCTCAGTACTAATGGTGATGTTCAGGAGGTCAGTGTGTTCTTCAGGTGTGCAGGCCCTCAGACTGAACGCCCACATGTTTTTGTTTTTTTTTTTCCTCTCCAGTCGTTTCCTCTCAGTCCAGATTCGACGAAATCAGGAAGTCCAACCAGGCTGCAGCTCAGAGACTTGCAGAGAAACAGTACAGCTCCTCATCGGACGACGATGATGACGATGAGGATGATGAAGATGGAAGGCTTGGGAAGAGAGGGAGGATCCTGGAGTCGACATTCAACACTTACAATAGACAGACGGGTCAGAAATCTCACACACACACACACACTCACACAGATACACTCACTCACACACTCTGTTTAACGGGTAGTTTCTGTATCAGGTAATTCAGGTAGTTTACTATGTGTAGGATAGTGTCTGAGGTGTAGTTGATCTGTATCAGGTAATATAAGTAGTTTATTCAGTATCGGGTAATTTAGGTAGTTTATTTAGTATCAGGTACTTTAGGTTGTTATGTGTAGAGTTCTGGGGTAGTGTCAGGTAAATTAAGGCGTTTATTGAGTATCAGGTCATTTAGTTTGTTTTGTGTCAGGTCATTTAGGAAGTTCACTGTAGGTGTTTTGGGTATTGTTTGTTGTGTA
>JBBPCZ010000137.1:42069-61319 GCA_037974445.1 Brycinus macrolepidotus | reverse complement strand
AGGGCCAGTGTTTAATTGTTTTCCATCCCCCTCCATCCTTTTTTTACCCCCCTCCACCCCCCCCCCCCCCCCCACCCCACTCGCTCTGGTTTCTAGATGGGCCGGCTGCAGAGAGTGCAGGGGCCCTTGGCTCGGGAGACAAGACGAGGCAGTGTAATGAAAGACAAACAGACAGCCGCAAACACCTGTTAATGCCCGCTTCAAAGAAAAGAAAGAAAGAAAAAAAACGTTGAGGAAAAAAAGGGAGATTGTTTGGCTGCCAAGCAACAGCTGAGGGCCCTCAGGTTGTTGACAGATCTTTATGAATCAAAAAGGGGGGGTGGGGGGGAATGAAAAGGAGGGATAATTGTTCCTCTCTCTTTTTTTTCTATAATAGGATATGATGAGGGATGACAGAGGTGGAAGCTGTCAGTCATACACAACAGAGACAGCAGGCTAGCCCTTGAGACCTTAAATGACCCTCACAGCTTGGCAACAGAGATACTTGTGGCCAAATTATGCCCCAAAGGTCCAAATTTGTTTTATGATCTTTTTAAAAGGTATGTAAATTTGTATTCAACTGTATTTACCCTTTAATGCAGAGATCCCTTTTTAAGCACCAGACTGAGCAGTAAATAAAAGTATTAGAATGCATAGGATATCAAGGATGACAGTGAGGGTACACTTTTGGCTGTGAATGTGGAACCCAGGTTAGAATAAGTGGATTGTAACACAACGACAGTAAAAGGGTCAACTACCATCTTAGCAGAGACCCATTCTATGTGCAATCCCTTGGGAGTTAACCTGAAACTTCCATCCCTCTGCCCTGTGCACCCTTATCACAAGGCCATCACACAGGGTTAAACCATGGGAATCAGAGGATACTGCACGCTAATGTATGTCTGGAAGGGTGAGTGTTCATAGTGAAAGGCACTTGAGATGGAAATGGAAACGCTAGTGTGACTTTAAAAAAAAGCACAAGTGGAAGGCCACTCTAATGGAAGCCTAAGCTAAGTTTCTCAACAATGTCATGGCATATTTAGTGTCTATGAAATGTGAGATGTAGCATTCTGAGTGTTTGTAAAGTTAAGATGAGTTCATTTAAAAGATGTTAATTTGTCTACATTCTACTTTTGGTAAACTAAGTCCTACATACAGCAACTGCTCTATAAAACAACTCCTTACACAAATAAGACTTTGTTAAAACCAGATCCTGACTAGAGGAATAAAACTGGACAGTAATGCATTATGATGTCTATATGAATGTAAAAACATTTTTAAATGTTTAAGAAAAAAATGCTTTCTTTTATAGTAAGTTATAAAAAGGATATTGTACTTCCTGAATATGGTGAGATGTCAGACATGTCCTGAAGGTCTCCACACTCAGACTTGATGAGTGACAGAGATAGACTCTCAGCCGTGCTCCCTGGGTGGGTTGGCGAGCAGGACCGGTGGTGCCCCATATGGTGGTTGGACGCCATCTTGGTCCGTAAGCTGGTAGTCTCCCGTGAGAGGTCCATGGAATCAGGTGAGCCTCTATCTTTGCCTGGGTACCCTACCGATGGGGCACTGAGTGGGCCCTGGAAAGGGTAACCCATGAGAGGAAGGGGAAATGGATGGCGAAAAGATGGTGGGCTGAAGCCCATGTTGGCGGAGAGGGAGGAGGGGTGGAGGGAGGGATGGTGGTGGCCACCATGAGCACCCACTGCCGATGATTGGTGGTGATGGTGTTCAGATGCAGACTTCCTCACCACTAGAGGCAGCGCCTCAGTTTGATCATTGGCACTGGGGAGTGGGACTCCACCAAAAGATTCATGTGGGCTGGGGATTATGACATCACCAAAGCACTGAAGTCGCTGATTGGCCGTGTGAAAGTTTGGATTGTCCCCATTAACGGTGAAACGATCCTGAGGTGCAGGAAGTGGAGGGAACACCTGTGGGATAGGCCGTGGGGGTTTTGCAAAGACCTTTACTACAGTGTCTACAACCTGGGACATGGCGGAGTTGAGTTCCTGCTTCAGCGTCTCAGCCAGTTGTTTGCCTTCTGCATGCATAGAGGTTTGACCTTGACCCTTGCTCCTAAGCGAGCCCTCTCTTTTGGGCTTCTCTCCATCCAGAAGGGACTGTTCCCTTAGCAATGCTCTTGCCCGATCCAGAAAGTGTCCCGGATCCAAATCTGACATCTCGTTGTCGGAGCGATCAGCAGCAGAATTATGCACAGGGCGCTCATCAATATCTCCATCAGCGAGTCCAGTGTCAGAGCGTGCACTATCTTCTGAGAGGTTCCCTCCATCATGCTCTGGGTCATTCCCTTCAGAGTCAGTGCTATCATAAATCTGGAAGAACTTTTCTTGCAGCTGTCGCAGCTGTTTCTGCATGTCCTCAAGCTGCAGCTTAAGCTGCCTACGTTCCTCAACTTTTTGCTCCTTGTGCACTGACACCAGCTGGAAACTCTGCTGCTGCTGAGGAAGCTTCTGCTTGCGTTTGTTCTCGCGGTAGCCATCTCGCGGGCTTGGTGGCTGCTGAGGACCTTCACCTTCTCCTTCCCCATCCCGCTCTCGTTCCCTTGTGCTGGGATTCGATGGCACCATGACGCTGGGAGAGTGGCTCATTCCACGTATAATGTTCTCTACACGAGCCCGCTTAGCTCGGAGGTGTTCATCGTTGAGTCGCTCAACATCAAAGTGACCCAGAGTGGAGCGGCCAAAGGGTGACAGGCACTCCTGAGGGCTGTCTTGGGATGAGTTACTGCAGGCATCCTCCTGGGGTACCTCAGATCCTGTGCTGGAGAGGGTGCTACCAGGATACCCCGTCTCTGCTCCCCCACAAGCTCCTCCATTTTTTGCCATATTGTTCTTCAGCAACTGTGAGATGATGGTGGCACCTGGAAAGGGCATCATCGCATCCTCGTATGAGTTGGCCCTCTTAAGAAGCTTCCGGAGCACATTAGATTTGGTCTCACTGGTGTCCTCATGCCCGAGCTGCGTCCCTTGGCACTCCAGCAGGTCCTGCTCCCGGCTGTGATGGGCGTTCATGGCCCCGAAAATGGCTGCGGATTTGGCTGCACGGGCTGCAAAGCTGTCAGCAGAGGCTGCTGGTGTAGGTGTGGATGTTGAGCCCACGGTTCTCTTCACGCCGATGTCCACTCGTCTTCTTTTGGTCTGTCGGTTTAGGAGGGACTCGCTGTCATGGTCCGGCATCCCTGGTGCTACTACTGAGCCATTTGTAGCAGGCCACAGCTCACACTGTTACAGTACCACTCCAGTAATCTGCAGGCAGGGAGAGGGATAAAACAACAAGACATGGTTCAACAACACCATTTACACAAAAAAAAAAATCTTTTACAAAAAAAAAAAAGTATATTTTTCCTGCTACCTCAAAGAGGAACAGGGTTTGTTTTATAGACAGTGGCTGTTTAGACTTTATTTAATAAACCAAAGATAAATAAATAAATAAATATTACCTCCAAAAAGAATACTTAGTCTGTGATAGTAACAGCTGTTCAATGTATCCACATAAAAATGTTAAATTAGAGGGAAAAAACATAATATTCATTGAAAATTGATGGATACAATATGCAATATGCAATAAGTCAAACTGCTTAGAACAAAACTGGTGTACCTTGAGATTATCACAACACAAGCATTTGCAATTACGAAATTAGACAAAATTTGATTGAAACATTAGAACAGGAGGAAATCCAAAAGAGCGAGTGCGTGGTATAGGATAAGCATATTCTGCCCTACTGACAAACAGAGCAACAATTGTCGGTTCACATGAAAAAAAACAACAGAGCAGCAGAAAATTATGTTAATCACCTTTCTACTGTCCTCAATTACATGGATTTAGACCATGGAAATATTTCAGAACTTTAAAAAAAGATTAAAAACACAGAGAAACAAACACAACAACGGAGAGTATTCCCACGGTTATCAGACTTGGCCATTGTCTCAACCATGCATAATATAGTGTCAAAGCAAACACCACCTGCGACCTGGGGGAGCACTGTTTGATTTTGAAATTATATAACTTTATAACTGATGAAAAATGGGATGTCTTGTTCAAATTCATGAACGAAATAGAACAGAAATTTTTGGATTTTAGATTTTAGAACGCCTGGGCTCTTTTACATTCACGGATCACATTCAGTTTCTAGAGGACACAGGATCCTGTAGAGATGACCAGTATGATATTTCATAATGACCGTAAGAAGAGTTAACACCGGGGAATTCACCGAATAAAGCTTCTCTTTTTTTCCAGTAGATGAAGTACAACTTACTTTCGCTCTCTTTCTAGGTGCTGTTGTCCATATATATATTAGTATATATATATATGAAAAAGATATAGATGTTTCAGATCTGAGTTTGTTGTGAAATTTGAATGTGCATGAAATCTAAAGCAACGACTGAGTGAATTCAGCGCAGATCAAGCGGTTTTGCCCGTTAATTGAATTCAAACAAGTTTAAATTCCAACAGCACGAACTAAAAAGCGAGATTAGGACTGTAGGATTCTCGGGTGAATCGCCCAGATTTTTTTCAATCTGATCATTGAGTTTTTACAAGAATTCTGAGCTGGAGACCTCCTCATTTCTCTTTTTCTAATTAAGCCATTGTGCAAAAAAACATTAGAATAATCCCTCGACTCGCGCACTCCGATTTAGTCTTTTTTGTCAAGCACTTTTTATCTTTGGTGTGGGCAGTGCAGATTCCCCCCGGTGTAGTGCAGAAACCAGGTGAGTACAGGGACCTGCTGCTGGAGTTTGAGTGAAGTTAAAGGTGTAAAGCAGAAAACTCGATGTTAATTAAAGCTGTTGGAGAGGAGTGTAGATTGGTATTGAGGAACTGGAGAGTTTCACTCCTCAGTGTAAGAGAGGAAGAGTAGAGCATGAGGCTGAAATTCAGCCCAACTTCCCCAAGCGCCAACCTCACTCTCTCTGAACAAAAAAAAAAGAAATAAACTTTTTTCTTCTCTGAAAAAAACACTTCCAAATTAATTTGATATTTTAGCCCACTTTTACTTCAAGAGAATGTCAACAAAGGCAACATTTAGCCTTAAAGAAAGAGGCTGTTTCGCGTTTGTGAACTCTGATCTTTTGCCAGATTTTTTAGCGCGTTTTAGCGCAATTTAAATGAAAAATGTATATATTTTTATTTTACTTCTAAATTAAGTGTTATCACATAAACCCTCTTTACTGGAGCAACACGAAGGAAGACTGGAGTTAGCAAAAAATGATTCAAACACAAAAAAACACAAAAGCAATTTTACAGCGCGTGCGATTAAACACATCCCATCTAACCAAATCATCAGCTTCTAAACGCTGCGCTGCGTGTGTGTGAGAGAGAAAGAGAGAGAGTGTGTGTAGGTGTGTGTGTGTGTGTGTGTGTGTGTACGAGACGCCTCCCCAGCACCTGTCTATCTTTCCTCACCCCGCGCACCTGTCTCCCTCTCGGCGCATGCGCAACAAGCCCCGAATCGCTTTTTTGGGGGGTCCCTTCAGCAGAACTGTCGGACCAGGAGCGGCTCGCGGAAGGTGCGGGAAGAAGCTCCCGTGCGCTCACATTCTGACCCACCTGCCGCAAAGTTTCACGAAGAGAACAAGCGAAAAAAGAAAGTAATAGAGCAGGAGAGAGAGAGAAAAAACTCGCCCCCATTGTCCACAGCAAAGGCAGAAACACAGTTCGGGAAAACAGCAGCAGCAATCTCCCGCATAAGTTCGCCGAAGTTCAGCGAAGTTATACCTGTAATTGTGCAAAAAACAACCCGCACACAGACCTCCGGGACAGGAGGGGTGCTCAGTTGGAACTGGGGGCATGGGTGGGGGGGTTGTAAACAAGCCCCCAGTAAGGGGCAGAACTCATCCAACAGCCCTAAAAAGTCGCTACTGCAAACAGCGTGCGCAAACAACAAAAATGCGCATAATAAAGTGGTGACAGAAAGTAAGTCCGCGCGTGTAAGGGAAAGCAGCGCGAGTCCACGGAGCGAGCTACGGGGGTATCAGCTTCAAAGCACCAGCACGGACACTTCAGCCAGCTCGATCTCAAAAATCATAACTCAAAACCGCAAAGCCGCACAAAAATTTCTAATTTTAAAACCCGATTTCTACTTTATTTGCTGTTTTACGCGTTGTTTGGTCTCCAAACAACTGTATCAGAGAGTTTTACTCACCTCGTAAATGGACACAAGCTGGACAAAAGCACAACAATATTCCTCCTTTCTCTTATCCGAATGAAAAAAAAATAGTGAAAGAGAGAGAGAGAGAGAAACGACGAGCTCGAAGCGCGATGAAACGGAGCGATGCGCGTGGGAGAAAGAGAGAGAGAAGGATGAGGGAGAGAGCTTGTGTGTATGTGTGTGTGTGTGTCTGTCTGTGAGTGTGTGTGTGAGAGAGAGAGAGAAAGAGGGGGAGCGAGAGGACAGGCCGAGAGAAGGAGAGAGAGAACGATAGAGCGCGCGCCGGTCCTCCCGTTTTTTTGCGGCTCCTCCGGGCGATGCGAGCCACTTAAAGACGCGAGCGAAGGAAACAGGAAGGACCCTCCGTGCGCGTCACGCGGCAGTGTCGTCGTGGTGGTGATGTAACGGCGCGCGCTGCCAATAAGGAGCGACCGAAGGCTCGCGAGGGGGGACGAGGACAAAAAACAACAAACGACGACCAAAGAAAAGATAAAGAAACGATTTCTTTGCTTATCTGTTCGTCCTTTTAGCTGACAAAAGTGAAGAGACTTGGTTTCTTTCTAAATTAATCGATTAATCGCATATTCTTGCTGGTGAATAACAAAAGAACACTATTTATCTCCATTTTTTTCTATTTTGACAATGTTAAGTGCAAAGGGAGTATGTTTGGCTTGTTATCAGTCTATGTGTCAAAAGTGTATGTTGGTTTGTTATTATAGTAATCGTCGATTACTGCTGGTAAATATAATAACCTGTTTTTTACGCTTTCTTTAAATATTTTGATATGTTTTGTTATTTTTGAGTTGAAATGCACTACAGTGTGCATGACATCTTGTTTTTTTTAGTGATTTAAGAAGGCCAGACTCTTTATCACAAAACTAAATTGACGCATTAGAGGTGAATGCCAACAATTAATCGGTTTAAGGCTGATTTAAAACAAAATGACTGTGCGTCTTCTGAGCTGAATACAGGCGTGGCATTGTACAGACTGTCCCTCATATTTTTGGTTTGTTTATTTGTCGTTTGTTTTCTTCGCTCTTTGCTACAGAACAATAAATAATCGGCGGCATGATACTTGTAGGTAATCTTGTAGTTTGTCGGAGCGGCGGAATAAAATGTTTTTTGCACGGAACTATTCAAGTGTGCAGAGCGTCTCTTTCCGAGGCGCAGTTTGTGTTTTTTTTCTCACCTGTTTTCGTCACGTTCCGCCCCTCCCCCCCCCCCCCCACCCTGCGCTGCGATTGGCTACAGGACCATGCGACGCCTTCTAGAATAGCCAGAATAAACGATTATCCAATCATACCGTAGGAGGACGTGGCCTGCCGCAATACGGGTGGGGGGAAATGAGCGCATTTCTCCTGCGCCGCTTGTTTTCACTCTTTCTTTCTGCCTTTCACATTCACTGTCTAAAAAGTGTGAATTCTTTTTTCTCTGTGTTTAGTTTTAGTGCGTTTAGTGCAGGACACCGTCTGGTGTTTTTGTGTATACACACACACACACAGACACATACTAAAACTCATACATGCACACATACCACACACACGCACACTCAAGCATCTTAGGATTCCAGAAAAAAAGGACACAGTAAAAAGCCTTATTATTTTAATCATTAATTGTATCCCATTTATAAGATTTTACTGAGGAGTTTTTGACTGATGCTGTTTGATCTCGGCTCTCGCGCTCTGTCTCACTTTCTTTTTTTGTATTTTTCCTTCATTCTTTGCTGTCGCGCTCTGTCCACTTTTATGTAATTTTTCCCTTTCTTTCTTTATTGTGTGGATTTTTCCTCATGTTTACTTTTCGACAGGAATCAGGGAATTGTTTCTTGTTTGATTTTTTATGATTTACGCCTCAGAAACAACTGAATTAGAAAACAGCAAAAATAACACACATTTTATGAGACCTAACAGACAGTAATGACAGGAAGTCGCTGCTGATCTTATTTAGAAAAACTGAACATGTAAGCCTTAAATTTCACCTGTAAAGCTAAGACCCCTCCAAAAACCCACCTACTATGTTTAATCTGCTGTTTCCTGAGGAAAGAAAATCTATGTATGTAATGTATGTAAAAGTATTTATGATGTAATAACTTTATTATGAGGTAACAGAATCAGGAGCGGTCGGTGTGCTGACCGGGGTTTCCAGACAAACTTTCTCCGTCTTTTCCCCGATCCCTCTCTCTCTCTCTCTCTCTCTCTCATGTGGGATGGATAAACACACCAGGACGCGAAAGAGGAGGAAAAAAACATGGGGAAAAGTGCGAGGGGATGAAGAGGATGCGCTCGCGCTTGTGTACGTGGGGTACACGCGGTACCTGCGTGCGGCGGTGAAGCGATGCGAGCCAAGGCGTTTATGGAAAGAGTTTATTTTAGAGCGGGTGAGCGCGAGGTCTCTGGCCATTGCTTGTATGTGTGTGTGTAAATGTGTTTCTGTGTGTATGTATGTGTGTGAGTATGTGTGTGTGTAAGCGCGTGAGGCCTACACCTGGTGTCCGGGAGCTCGCGAGCTCTGACCCTCTTTCTGTTATTGTTTGTTGCCTGTTGCTACTGCTGGTGGAGCTCGAGGGATTTTCAACAAACTTCCAGAAACAAAACATTATTATTATTATTATTATTATTATTATTATTATTATTATTATATGTTGTGTATTCTGCATTATGTTTGTTGCAATACTGGGTGCTGTTATTATTATTAGTATTAGTGTTACATTAATAATAGTAAAACTAATTATTTGCGTAAGTTTTATAAAAGCTGCGCGCGGTTCTTAATTTTTAGCTTTTACGCCACCAGGCCTCGCGCGCTTTGGTTCTCAATGGAACGAATGGAAGACTCAGGCGCGCGCGCTCTCACTTCAAACGCCACGTGAACGCGCTCTGCGAGCGAGCTGAGTGAAAAGAATTAAAAAAGGGACGCAGGGACCTCTCTTCGTTCCCTCCCTTTTTTAACTAACAAAAAAACAACAGCAACAACAGATCAGCTTATTCTAAAATCAGCTTTATTTATACAAACAAGTCATAAAAGGCAACAAAAATAAAACCAGCTTTTTTCCCCACTGTCTTTAGTCTTTAGGGCGCACGTGACTGAAGGGAAGACGTTACCACACAACAACAAAACTACAATAAGAGCAAAAATGTTTGAACAAACGACATGATCAATAGTACATTATTATTATTATAATTAGTAGTAATAGTAGTAGTAGTAGCGGTAGGATGATGATGGTAATTATTATTATTATTATTATTATTATTATTATTATTATTATTATTATTATTATTATTATTATTATATTAGGGTTATACAGAATGTGAGATGGAGCTGAAGTGAGTTACACACTGATCAATCTTCTGTATGAGACACTGTGCAAGACTGGAGCTTAAAGTGTGTGTGTGTGTGTGTGTGTGTGTGTGTGTGTGTGTGTGTGTGTGTGTTTGTTTGTGTGTGTGTGTGTGTGTGTGTGTGTGTGTGTGAGCTGACCACATTACCACACAGATTATATTGTATCAGAAAGTGTGACAAGGTGTTAGTTCACTGGCCTCTATGTGGGTCTTATCTGCACTACACTGTTAAAGCCTTTACAGTATGATTACTGTAAATAATACAGTGATAATGTCAGAATAATGTACAACACTGTCTTAATATTTATAATCCTAATACAACACACTGTGGTCTATACGGTCACACACACCACCAAAAACACACCAGTCCACAAACCAGCAAGTCTGGTAACAACAAGATGACCCTGACTGAGTACATTAAACTGAAGAGGACTGAAGGAGAGGATGTGATCCTCTTGTGAAATCCGCACTCCCAGCGAACTACTCGCATGCAATCGCTATGGGAACAGACTCGGACCGTCTCCTCGGACTGTTAGAGGTCAGGGCTGAGAACAGTGTGGCAGCCAAAGGGAGAGACTTTGGATCGGGCAGCAAGCGGCACTGCCAGTTTAGCCCCAAACACACCCTACAGTCATCCCTATGGGCTTCTGGAGGAGATAAAGGAGTGTGTGTGTGTGTGTGTGTGTGTGTGTGTGTGTGTGTGTGTGTTCAAGGACTGGATGCATGATGCTCATTTCATGGCCCATTCGTGTCTCTCCTTAGTCTGAGACTGACTTCAGAGAGAGGGAGAGTGAGAGAGAAAGAATAAAAGAGAGAGTGAGAAAAAAACAGTGAGAGAGAGAGAGAATGAAAGAGGGAGAAAGTATAATAAGAAATAGAAAGAGAGAGAGAGTTAGAGAGAATGAAAGAGAAAGAATAAAAGAGAGAGTGAGAAGTGGAAATAGAGGGAGAAAGCGAGAGAGAGAGAGAGAAAGAGGGAGAGAGAATGAAAGAAAGAATAAAAGAGAGAGTGAGACAGAAACAGAGGGAGAGAGAGAGAGAGACAGAGAGAGAGAGAGAGAGAGAGGGAGAGAGAATGAGAGAGAGAGAGAGAGAAAGAGAGACAGAGAGAGAGGGAGAGAGAGAGAGAGAGGGAGAGAGAGGGAGAGAGAGGGAGAGAGAGAGAGAGCATTAGGGCATTAGGAGGAGGGGTATAATGTCCAGTGATCTCGATGCCCAACTAGCTGTTTATCTCTGCAGCTCACATGCACTGGATAACAGACAAACACACACACACACACACACACACGCACACACACACACACACAGACAGATGGTCTCCTGATGTGTGATCTTTATCACAGGGCTCAGTGTGCTGATTGGTCAGACTTGCTGCTGTATTTCTCAACATTCACTCTTTTCTTGCATCCTTATTTTAACCCTTCAGAGGGTCAGTCTTACAGAGGGAGAAGCCACAGGTGTTGTGCTTTTTATTGTGCCTTTTTAAAAATTACCCCCCTACCTGCATTGCCTGAGGGCTGAGGATGTGTACAAATTCGGTAAGGTATTTGTAATATTTGGGTGAAATATTCGTTGTCTTACATGCTTTGGTATGAAAAAAGTGTATTATATCCTTCTTAAAGTGCAATTTAAGAAAAGCTTTTGCATACGTCTTGCTGGGAAACCCTTCGTTCTAGAGAAATTTAGCCAATCAGAATTGGTTACAGTGGTGGTGACTGGAACCAGACGTCTGAAGAGTTTAATGCCTCTGGCATCTCTCTCACAGAAAGTTCTTACATGAAATGGTTATGAATGTACAATTTTGAGAAGGCTTTAGATTAAAATGTATATTTTAGTCCATTAATGGTGAAGGGATACGTGAGGCAAAATAGACTGCAAAGAAAACTTTTTTTTTTCAGATTCCTCACTATTTTACCATCATTAACATTCCTTATAAGTGCTCAGAAGACAAGTGTAGGTTCACTGGTGAGTCTGAGCAGTAAACTGTTGTATTTGTGTTGTATATGTGACACCTGGTTCCATTCACCACCACTGTAAGAAAAAAAAATGATAATGAACCATTTCACACCAAACCCACTCAGAATGACTTTATTCACATGTTAACCACAGAATAATCCAGATATTTTGAATCAGTGGAATGAGTGTCATAAGCTGAGTTTTTGGAGCAACTTCAAAATCATCCCCTTTAGCTCTGCTGGGTCCTCCATTAAACCAGCTCCTTATATTCTGTTTAGGATTCGTATCTCATTAAAATAAGTAGAGAATTTGTACGGAAAGTGCATATTCTAAATTTGCAGTCCACTTTCAGCGCCTCATGTGTGTAGATGTTTTTTTTTAGATTTATAAAGTTTCAGATTTGATGGAAAGTTATTGTCTTGTATTACAGAAAGAAATTTGACTTAAATTAATGTGTAACTGTTTCACATTAAAACAAATGGACAAACAGAAAGAAAATTAAAGTTACTTAGTAAATAAGTGTGTCATTACTGGATTACTAACGTACAAATAGTGAAGTCAATCAAAGTGTTAAATGAACACAGTTCAATACAGGCCTCAGCTGGACCTCTGGCCTCTCTCTCTCTCTCTCTCTCTCTCTCTTTCTCTATCACTCGCTCTCTCTATCTATCTATATCTCTCTCTCTCTGTTCTCTATACAAATGGACAAAAGTCCACAAGAGAACTAAGAACAATAGCTGCAGATCCTCGAAGCCTCAGTTGATCTGTAGAGCAGCTCCACAGTGAAGTGGCAGCTGAACCACACAAGGCCAGGAACTAAGAGCAAAGCCAGACAGTCTGTTACAGCGGCCTTATCTCACGCCTTAAAATAGGGCCTGAGGTTGCCAAAACACTCTCGTGCTCACTCGCTCACTTACTTCCTCTCTCTCTTTCTCTCTCTCTCTCTTTGTCTTGTCTTTCTCTTCCTTCCCATTTTTCCATCCCTTCTATCTCACTTGTCTTGCTTAATTCTTCCTAATAATGTCCATCCCCACCTCTTCCTCTCTTGCTCTCCACTCCTCTCTCCCTCTGTCTTCTCTCTCTCTATCTCTCTCTCTCTTAATTGTTTAACCTCTTTCTGTTTCCCTCTCTTCCTTTCTTGCTTTACTCAACCTCTCTCTCTTTCTCTTTCCTTTTCTCTCTCTCTCTTAAGTCTTCCTATTCTTTTCCATCTCCATCTCTTGCTCTCCCCACTCTCTCTCTCTCTCTCTCTCTCTCTCTCTCTCTCTCTCTCTCTCTCTCTCTCTCCTGTTTCTGTCTTTCACCTCTTTTCCATTTCCCTCTCTTCCTCTCTTGACTCAATCTACACCCCATTTCAGTCTTTTTCCTTTTTTCCATCTCTCTCTTTCTCTCTCTTCTACATTAGGGGATTTTTTCACTGAGCTACCACATTAAGGTCAGAGGTCACTTTTAGTTTAGGCTCACAGAAGGTTTAGCCAGTTCGAAGGGTTTTTGAAGACGTTGTGGAATGGCACGTGCTTTGAAGTTCACCGTCTGACACCCACCTCATGGTTTTTAGTGGGATGGTCCAGTTCCACAGGCTGTGTGTCCCTGTCTGACCTAACTTATGGTCAAAACATCCAAATATAGGTGCTTTCTGTTACGTCCCGATGATGCACAGCCGCCTGCCTGACCCTGCCCACCGTAACCCCTCCACGCACATAAAAAGACGTTATACGATGGAATAACAGAGATAAGCACCGGTGCATTTGTACTGGGCTGCTTTGGACGCCGATTCTGTTCACTATAGTTTCCAATTGCCCCCTGGGGGGCTAACCGGGAGGGGAAGGTGGGTTGGAGGTGGTGGGGGCAGAGGGGATGTTACCTCTGATTTATTTAGCCTGTGCTGAAGAGAATGATCACAAGGAGCCGCTAAGATATCTTCCAATAACAAAAGGCACCGGCTATAAAAATCAAACACGGCCTGTCCGAAATCAGTCCAAAATGCCCTGTTGGAAAATCCATTAAAGGCCAGACAACATTTCTAATGGAAGGCCCAGCGAGGGGCCACGGTCGAGATAAAAACACTTCAAATGGTGTCAGAGCCGGGGTCAGAATGGTTCAGTTTTAACCTGTTTAATTACCGGCGCAGGTTGCCAGGCTATTTTAGCAGATATTCAGGGATATTCGGGCTGCAGACTTTGAGGCGGGGTTGAGCACTTTTAAAAATAAAGGTGCCAAAAAAGGATGCCGGAGAGGAGCAACCTTTTGTGAAGAACCTTTCAGTGGATGGTTCTCTAAAGTAATACATCAGCATTTTTAAACTTGATCTCTACCTGTTGCATGTACAGCACATGATCAGTTAGAAGGAAATAATTTCAATAATTTTTCTGTATTTTCATCCATTTAAAACACGCAGCAGCCTGAAACACCACTGACTTCTCTTATAAGCGTATTCTGAGTCTATTTTTTTCTAAAATAAATCACTGCGCATGGTGCTGCAGGTATAATAGGTAAAGATTAGGTAAAAAATTGCCTTGTATAAAATAATCACCCATCAGCGTTATGACTGTTTTTAAATTATTAACATTTGGCATTGTGTTTGTTTGTTTGTTTAAATATTTATTTTTAATGTGAATATATTTTGGGTTTTATTTTGAGTTTTTAATTTACTTTCAGTTAGTTTGAAAAGCACATTAATAGTTTTATTTTTATTTGCAGTTCAGTTTTTCTTTGGTCTCAGTTTCAGTTTTGGTTTTTGGTATTATGGTACAATACTAACACTACAATGCTTCACTCAGAGACCTCCTGAGTTTTTAAGGTTTGAAGGAAACTTCTACATGCACACCCACACACTGACAGATGTGCATCCACATCATTTTAGTCTATTTTTATATTTTAGAATATCAGTGAAGACATCAAGACTGAAAAAAAGCATGTGGACTTACAGTTAAAAAAATCTAAATTATCTTTGATTTTTTACAAGTTGTTTTCAGCTTCACACTCTTTTGGGAAACTCTTTTGGGATTCTCTCAAACAGTTTAATAAGGAACCACTCAGGATGCTACTGAAGAAAATAAGATGTGAACATATTTGCTGCTGAAAACTATTTACTATTTCAAGGCATGTATAAATGCTGATATTTAATCTTGAAGTTTGGTATTTTGAAGAATATTAATTAAAACACAAATCATCTTCACTGAACACTTCTCTGAATCTTATCTACAGACTGATTCACAACGGTATTAGGGTTTAGATTAGGATCACTGTTGGAGCTGGGATTGGAACCACAGTTTGGGTTTAGGATTAGGGCCATGTTTAGGTTTAAGATTAGGACCATGGTTAGGGTTGGAATTAGGATTACAGTAATGGTTGGGATTAGGACCACAGTTAGAAGTTAGACTTAGAACCACATTAAGGGTTATGATTAGGGCCAGTTAGGGTTACTATTAGGACTGTGGTGAGGTTTAGGATTAGGACCAAGGTTAGAGGTTAGGAATAAATCCACAGTTAGGGTTAGGATTAGAACCAGAGTTAGGGGTTTGAATTAGGACTAGGGTTAGGGTTGGGTTTCTTACCAAAATTAGGGATTAGGACTAGTATTAAGGCCCAGTTTAGGACTAGAATTAGGACCACAGTTAGAGATCAGGATTAGGATTAAGTTTAGGTTTGGGATTCTGACCACAGTTAGGGCCAGAGTTACAGCCAGGAAAAGTTCAGGTGATTTTAACATACAAGTTAAATGCAAAAGCCTCTACAAAGCATCCCAACTGGGATGTTCAAATTAAGTGTCGCCTCAGTATTTATATTAATGCAACGAATTTCAGCATTTAAGTGGAAGCATACATTCAATTAGACATGTCCAAACCTTTGGACTGGAACTGTACGCAAGCAGACACACACACTTGCAACCACACACACACACACACACACACACACACACACACACACACGCACACACACACACACACACAGACATACACACCCTGGAGGAGAGAGTCATCAGCCATCGCTCTCATAAATCTCCCTCTCTGTGGTGAGGAGGGCACTCTGCACCTTGTAGGAAACGCCCACATTAAACGCTGAATAAACCATAACATCCTGTCCCGGGATAGGCCCGCGGACTGCCAGGAGCACTCCAGGCTCAGGGGGGGCGTCACCTGCCCATGCCCTCTCCCCTCTACCTCCCTCCCCCCATCCCTCCATCCCTCCATCTCCTTCCTTCTCTTCCGCCTGGCCGTGTCTTTCGCCTCAGCATCTGCTCGGACTCTGGAGGGGTTTTTCCATCCCAACGACTTCCTGCCCCCTGTGATGTCAGAATGGGGGGAAGTGGGCACTTAAGTGGAGGATGAAAACACCCTCTTCCTGTCGTGTGCCAGACCTGCTCAAACGATAGTGCAGACAGGTGTGTGTGTGTATGTGTGTGTGTGTGTGTGTGTGTGTGTGTGTGTGTGTGTGTGATTGTGTGTTTGTGTGTGTGTGTGTGTGTGTGTGTGTGTGTGTTGGGGTGAGTATGTGCGCACATTGAAACCACATCAGAATCCCCACAGAGGAAACATCACATTTCTGGAACACTGGATGGAGAAAACGTTTTAATGCTCATTATGCCTGCAAGGGTGTGACCAAGATAGTACACACCTAAACACACACACACACACACACACACACATACCATTTCTATAAAAAGTCATAAAAGTGCTTAGGTAAAGAACAACAACCACTGCTGAAGATACTTTACTGTATATCATGCACACTTTCTGCATAAATGCACAGTTATAAAACATATATTACTGTATACACCTTATATTTGTTAAAATGAAAAAAGGCCATGTTTTACACTTTATTAGGCTTGAAGTAAGCTTTCACAACCCAGGCATTATTTTACTTTCAGAACCCAGGACATTATTGGGATACCTTTATTGGTAATGTTTTGGCTGAGCTCTACTCACACCTGCAGTCCTTAAAGGATATTTTACCAGAATGTATACTCTTATATGCACCCTCTGAGTCGCTCAGCCCAAAAGCTCTTTCATTTTATAATCAGGTACAAAAATACACTCCCATATTTTTTTTCTCACCCAAAATATGTGAAATTTAAAAAGCCTCACAGAAGTGAAGGCCATCCTTTAGCACAGAAGTGGCCATGCTCTGTATATACGTGCTCTGTATACCTTTACAAATCACATTTTTATTCACAAAACAAAATTTAAAAACTCACCAAAGACACCAGGATGTCATGCTAATTCCCATTGGCATTGTAGTAGGTCTTTTCCACTATGTTCCCTGGGACAAAAGTGCATGTGCTTCAGAAACCCCTTTATTGTTCTTCCATGCAACAACTATTTTAGCATAGGGAGCATAAATGGAATTACTATTTAAGATATGCTCTGAGAATCTGGCCCTATGGTTTAGCTGTTGTTCCAAATTTGCATAGAGGAGCAGGCAAAACAGCCCGCAAATGCATTCAATAGTTGGAATGAGACAGTTAGCATCAGCTTTGGGGAAAAGACGTGGCAACATGATACAGTCCCATCAACCACTTTAACAGAAACGTCCATCTTCTACTTTCCGATCACTTAATGAGCTTCACCTTGTTATAGCCCCTCCATACAGGAGTGCAGCAGGCTGAAGTAAACTGAAGGTTCAAATACAATGGTCAGTGTATATATAATAACCATTTTGGTCCAACTTTTGCAGTAGCATTTGCTGGCCGTGTGATTTGCTCTCCTGCTGCTCACCAACTTCACCAAATAAGAGACTCCTAATGGCCTAAAAAGGCCAAAATAGGCCTAAAGTGGCTTAAAGAGGCCAAATGTAGCATGTAAATACTACACTTTTGATTATTAACACACATGTTCTCAGACTCCCTTGTCTTTTTCATTCACTCTCAGTCTATTGGGAGCAAAAAAGTGCTGAATCAGGATGACCCTTGACCTATGACCTAAGGTGGAGCTATATGTTGTGTTTTAAAGGTCAGCACTTACAAGGTGACTTAAACCAACAGTAAGATTAGCGGACACAAAAGGAAAACACTGCTTTGTCTTATCTAACTAGCCATCAAGGACTTCACTAGTAATCTCCAGCCAAGTGGAATCAACTCTTTTTTTCCACGTAGCTTTGGGGCTTGGTCAGCAATCACTGGGAGCAGACGGCCAGTTCAACATACTAAATAGGATTTCAAATAAGAGCAATGTTATTTGATGTTAACACCTACCAACGTAGCACTGTTGTCTCAACTTTAGAAGTCTAGTGTTACTGTTAATTTGCTGTAGAGCTTCAAGATACTAAAATAAGTAATCCCATACTTGGACAGGCTCGTCACTAAAGGCAAGCATATTCTAAACACTTTTGATATTGGCCCATACATTTTATACCAGCTACATCATTTGTATTTCCCATTAAAGGAAAACACTACTCTTTCTTTTATGGCAAAAACTCTACGAACTAAATAGATTGAGTCTAGACAATAGTAATTAGGAAAAAACAGCAAAGGCAGTCTTTATGATTGGAGTGTTCACTCTAACTGGATCCAATATGTGTTATTAGAAACGTCTGCCTTGTCTGTTCACTCATGGGCCACTTTATTAGAAACACCTACCTTGTCTGTTCACTCACGGACCACTTTATTGGAAACGCCTATCTTGTCTGTCCACTCATTGGACATTTTATTAAAAACACTTACCCTGCACTTCCAAAAACTGACTACTTTCTTATAGGCCCCTACTTTGTGCCAATTAACTGACTGGCCATTTTATTAGAAACACTTACCTTGTACTTCCACAACACTGAAAAGGTCTCATAATTGCAATTTATAATAAAACAGATTTGATTGGGCATTTGGAATTGGGCAATTGAAAAATATACACATTCTTGCATGATCGTTTCTGACTGGGTGGTTGAAAAATGCCACACCCTCTGTAGCTGCATAAGGAGTTACATTTATATTCAGTTACGTTCTGTATTGACAGGTCAAAGTCTGCACTTCTCCTTTAGTTTTTTTTTGAATCTCAAACTTAAATGTGTTTTTTCTCTCCACCAAAACAGGACTGATAAAGGACGATAAAGGATCTCCTCTTCTTTACTCATGTCGTCTCGATTGGAAACTTACAATCTGCACTATCCACACAATTTCATGCTTTTGTTTGTGCTTTGAAGGATTAAACAACATAAAGGACATTAGCAGAACATTTCAGAGCACCTAGTAATCCACGAGCAGTGAGAGGTCTTTAAAGCCGTTACCTTTACAGCCCCGCCCCCCCCATGTGGGAACATGGTGGTGAAATTTAGAAAAATGAGATCGAACACATTCATAGCTGTCGGCTGAAGCCAAATGACCAGAAACCTGCCAGAAGTGTATTATTCTTTACATGAGGCTAGAGATATCCAATGTGTGAGTGTATGAGTATGAGTGTGTGTGTGTGTGTGTGTGTGTAGGTTCATCCCCACAGGCCTATCTCAGTCTAGGTTACTGTTTTAGAAACCCCTTTTTCTCCCCAACAACAGTTTGTTAGATGGCCGTGCCTGAGACCTTCAGGGAGTTCCATAATTCAGCCAGTGGAATCTCCTACCTATGAAGTGTGTGTGTGTGTGTGTGTGTGTGTGTATTGTACGTACTTCATTGTAAGTGTGTGTGTGTGTGCTTGTCACCTTGGCCGCTCCCACAGGGAAAGTGACAGCGGCGTTTTTTCAGCCGCTGACCCGCGAAGAGGACACTGGGACAAAACAGAGGCACTTCCGTTCAGAGAAAGAGAGAGAGAGAGAGAGAGAGAGAGAGAGAGAGAGGAGAGAGAGGGAAAAAAGTGAGAGGGGAGAGGGACAGAGAGAGAGAG
>JBBPCZ010000137.1:1414-13742 GCA_037974445.1 Brycinus macrolepidotus | reverse complement strand
TGTATTATAGACATTGCAGCGCCTGGTTCCATTCACCATCACTGAAACACTTCACATCAAACCCGCTCTGAATGAGTATTTTCATCTCAACCACTGAGTGATGCAGAAATTTTGAAAAATCTAAATCCTGAGAGCACTCTTGATCTGTTTAAGTGAACTAGGCTAATCCAGGTGAACACTTCAACAGCTGTTAGCTGGCTCGCTGACTGGATTTCCCCATACTTGACTTGTAAAGCCATTTGGATTAGTCCAACTAGAACTAAACATCCTACAGCCTGCCGCTTCACCATTACCCTGAGAGTTCCTCTTGAAACAGGACATGCTTCCTTTGTAGTCAGAGGTTAAATCCTAATGGCACCAAACAGTAGGGACTGCTATACAGCAGCTTAGACAGGTTTACTGGGTCAGTCCAAGAGACGGTACCGGTCTGATGTCCTATTTCTATATCAGTACAGAGAACAAACCACTATTTGTATTACTCATAAATTACTTAGTAGTATGTTATCTATAGAATTTATAGCCCAGCATTTTGTGTATATAGCATAGTTTGTTTGTTTTTTTATCTGAGTTTTATTCTAGACTTTACATTTTAGATTGATCTTCTCTCTGTGTGTCTGTGCAGTCCTAACATAAGCAGTTTCCTCCGGGATCAGTAAAGTGTCCTGATTCTGATCTGTATGTGATACTAGCTGAAAAGGCTGGATCTGATGTTGATAAAGAAAAATCTCTAACCAACTAGCCCTGCAATGTCATAGAGTTACTTTTAAAATGAAGTAAAGAAGGACATACGACAGTAATGGTAGCCTCACTAGCAGGTTATCCAACCTAGTGGTCTAACTGAACCCATAGGAGATAATTCTGTGTTTTATTTCAGTTCTGATCTTAGCTGGATTCCAAAACCAAAGCAAGCTAGACTGCCATGTTAGAGCTTAGTGAAGCGAGCTTTCCGGCCCAACTTATTAAAATGAATTAAATTAGTGACTTAAATGTCAGCTACAGTATGTTTCTGATGACTCCGTTCTGGAAAAGAAGGCGATGTCACACAGCTGGCCTTGATTCCAGCTGTCAGTGCTAGCAGGACATCCGGACTGTCCTGAGGTTTCTCTCCTTTCTTTCCTCCTTTGTTTTCAGATCCGTGCACTCGGAGGTTGACAAGGGCCCTCACATTTGGCGTGTGTGTGTCATTACACGCTTTAGCTCTCCCCTGGGCCTGAACAATCTCTGAGTCCAGCTGCTGTGTGCGAGTGCAGCGGAGGCCTTTGTGCTGGCCACATGGCGCTGGACTGGAATGCTTTTGTCTCCGTCTGCGGCCGGGTGTGTGTCCTGTCTGGGCAGGACGGCTTGTGTAGCTTCACTGAAGGCCATCTGCTCACCGCTCCTGACACGTTGGTCCTCCTGGCCTGTCCTGGCTTGGCCTGGCCTGGCCTGTCCTGGCTTGGCCTGGCCTGTCCTGACTTCACTTCAGGACCGCAGCGTTTAGGAGACAAGGTCCTGACAGCTGACTTTGTGCGGTTATATCCACACCATAAAACAGGAAAAAACAACACATGACAGGGATGTTCTAGCACAGTGTAATTTGGCTGAGTGTCCAAGTACAAAGGTTTTATATGACAGGACTGTTGCATGTCAGGCGTGCTATTATGTAAGAAAGATGTACATTTAAAAGTACATATTTTAAAATGATTTGTTTACAATCAAGGGTTTTATTGCTCTTTTAGTTTTATGTTTTAAAGAGCTATCTGCAGATTGTGATACATTTTATTTTTATATTTAGATTTGTTTGTTTATCTATCTCTGTCTACCTATCTATCTGTCTGTCTGTCTGTCTATCTGTCTATCTATCGATCGATCAGTCTATAGTATTTGTATCCACCTCTCTTACTGACCACAGCATTTTGTGTATATAGCATAGTGTATTTAGTACAGAGTATTTTCTGAAGAGCTTTATTTTGATTTTATATTATATTTTATAATATATTTTATAATTTCTATTTCCTCTGGGATCAATAATGTTTTCTGATTCTGATTCGTTAAAAACGTTTTTTCTTTTTTGTTTTTTTAATGTATTTTTCTGTTGTGCTTTTTTTGTCATTTACTGAGTTAATGTTATAAACACACATTTTCGTTTATCTTTTCTGAAATAAAAACAAGAAAGGAAGGAGGAAAGAAAGAAAAAAAGACAAAGAAAAAAAGAAAAAAGAAAAGGACAGGAAAGAAAGAAAGAAAGAAAGAAAAACAAACAAATAAACAGTCATTCACTCGGCACCTTAAGCTCATGAATATTCAGACAGAAACAAACAAACAAACAACCAAATAAACAAACAAACACAGTAATTCACTCGTCACCCTGAGCTCATGAATATTCAGACAGAAACAAACAAACAAACAAATAAACAAACAAACACAGTAATTCACTCGTCACCCTGAGCTCATGAATATTCAGACAGAAACAAACAAACAAACAACCAAATAAACAAACACAGTAATTCACTCGTCACCCTGAGCTCATGAATATTCAGACAGAAACAAACAAACGAACAACCAAATAAACAAACAAACAAACAGTAATTCACTCGTCACCCTAAGCTCATGAATATTCATCGATGCTCTCCCCACGTCATCCCTGACCCCACCCCCTTAAAGACCAGAGCTCCGGAGAGAGGAGCTCCGGTCTGATCTGTGTCTGGGAGCTGTCGGACGGAGGGGCGGTTGGGAGCTTGGTTGTTCTGTTCCGTTGTGTTTCGAGCGCTTGGTCGTCGTTTGTCCTCCTCCTCAGCCACCACCGCCGTGTTTTGGTTCGGTTAATGTCCGTTTAGGCTCTGAATATCAGGAGAATCCAGCAGGGAGGATGAACGGGAAGTCTGCGAGCGGGACGCCGGCCTGTATCGAGGGGCTGCCCCCGCTGCCCAAGAGCCTGAGCGGCCTGCTCAACTCCAGCGGCGGCTCCTGGAGGGACATGGAGCGGGTGTACGTGAAGAAGACCATGATCCAGGACGACCTGAGCCGAGGCCGGGCGAACCCGGACGGCCTGCTGGCCAACAAACCGGCCAACCTGGACGCCGCCCTGGCTCTGCTCCGAAAGGAAATGGTGAGTAAACCAGGAGGGTTCGCAGAAAACAACAGCTGCTCCGTGGAAAGTGTGTAAAGTGACCATTTGTCATATGTAAACACAGCACACAGTGTGAACAGTGTGAAATTCTTCCTCTGCATTTAACCCATTCACCAAGTGAAGCAGCAGGCAGCCAGGAACACTGCGCCCGGGGAGCAGTGTGTGGGGACGGTATCTTGCTCAAGATACCTCAGTGGTGCCATTGGCAGTCCTGGGATTCGAACCCACGGCCTTCTGAGCGCAGGGGCAACTCTCTAACCACCAGACCATCAGATGTAAACATTGTGTGGCCTTATTCTCGGCTCTAATCCCTCACTGCATCGAGCCATGTCCCTATACCCCGCTTTCTGTCTGATTTACACCAAACTGCACGCATTTTAAAACGCTATAATCTACTTCCAAGGCTGCTGACTTGTTTTCGTTCTGTACCTTAGAAATAAACAGGCCCTCACGCTGTCACTAGATAAACCATAGTTGTTTATGTTTGCTTTTTTAAATGTTCTTTAGAGATAAAGTAAAGAAAAAGAATCTGTATTTTGTGTTTCAAGTGTAATTAACTTGTTCCCCCTTTACATTGGTGCTAAAAAACAGATAAACTCCCCCGAAACTGTCACCAACAAATAACATTTCAAAGGGCTCTTATGTTGAAATACTGAATTGTTCTTTTAAAAAAAAAAGGTAAGAGTGTGTTGTTTGTAAATACAGCTTATTTTTCCAGTCCATGAAGTGCGTGTGTGTGTGTGTGTGTGTGTGTAAGATAAGATAAGATTATCCTTTATTAGTCTTACAAGTGGGAAATTTGCAATAGATAGATAGATAGGAACAGCTTCAAAACAGGGTGGACAAAAATAAAAGGACAAATATATACCATGTGGGCCTTTAAACCTCAGAAGAGTTTCTCAGATGCTAAAATTGACATCCATTCTTCTTGACATGACAGAGTTTCATATTTGGGTTTCCTGGACATGGATTCATCCTAGTCTTAGACTAAATTCCAGTGCCAATGGTGAAACAGCTCCAGAAACTCATTTTTAGTTTGGGCTTAGGCTTAATCTATTTCTTGAAAACACATTTAAAACTTAATTTTTGCTCTATATTCATATTGTTCTCTGTAAATCACATTAAATGGCTTCTGTATAGGGCTGTGCAGTATATCATCTGTTAATTGTTATCGCAGTTTTGGTCGCTGCAATACTATATCGCAGAATCAGTTATCTCTGACCAGTCAGTGTTTTTTCGCCATGGTGACCAATCACAGCTCCATTTGAATGTTACTGGGTGATCTGATGAATCAAGGAATTCATGTAATCCAACAAAAGTCAAATTATTTCTGCAAAATCTTTAAGCATTGAAGACACTGATTGGTCAAGGTGTCTGTTTTCCTTCTGTTTTTTTTCCTAACATTTTGTAGGTTTGTGAGCCAAAAATGCAATTCATAATTCATTCTTACACGATCACTGTCCAACCTCTGTTTATCCCTTAAACAGGCCGTTTTGTTGCTGTGCCTTAAAGACTGATATATGTAAATGATCTAATTTCTGATTGGCTGCCCTGTATGGCAGCAACATGGGGGCTGATACTCTCCTTAGAAGATCAACATGAATAGGTGGGGCTAATCTGTTGTAGACTGAATAAGGAAATACATGTAAATGTGTTGGTTTTGTGACATCACAAAAACTATGATTAGAAAACAGGGTGTTTTTGCAGATTAGCTTCCATATATGAACACTTTTTGAAACTTTAACAATATTTACATACTTCAGTCCTTTTTAATTATGGAAAATTGATGTGACCTTTAGGCATTGAAATATGTAGCAGTATAATCGCAGTACTAACATGTCCACTTTGTGCAGCTGTACTTCTGTGTATGATAATGTGCTTTAAAAAAAAAACAAAAAAACTTGCTTGCTTGCTTGCTCCAGCCCATCCCAAATTCACTAGATAGAGCTTGTGTTGCATTTATGTGTGTGCAGTTGGATACCAGTGTCAGAAATGAGTGTGTCTTAAATGATCAAATGCACAAAATAGAGTATCTAGGCACTTTTAGGACATACAGAGTAGGACTGCATTTGTATGGATAAATTATGAGTATTGCGATTATACTGACTATAGTTATTGCGATTGCATTATATTGAAGGTTCCAAATCACTTTTCTCTAAGTAAAACAGCTGGGGTATTAATTCTAAGCGATAAACATAGGTTGGAAAATGATCATATAAGAATGAATTATGAGTTATATTTGTGGTACAGGTAGCTGCAAAAACATCAAGGGGAAAAATGAAAGGAAATGTAGAACATGGGCCCTTTAAGAACACCTTGTCTTTAATTGTTAAAGATTGGCCAATATGATTGACTTTTTTTGGATTATATAAATACCTCAGTTTTTCAAAACACCAATAACTCACATGGAGCTGTGATTGATCACCCTTGTCCAGAACACTGTGATTGGTTAGAGGTTCATTTGCATATGGCAGAAGGCTGCGATATCAGTATTGCAGAGATCAATACTGTGATGGCGATTAACAGGCGATATATTGTGCAGCCCTAATATAGAGCCAGTTTCCTGAACATAGATAGATTAAGCTTACTGTTTATGTCCGTGCCGATTCACCACTGAAGTTTCACCTTTATAGTCTGGGCCTAAGTCTAATCTGGGTGTGGGAAACCAAAACATGGTGTGTTTAGTGTATATAATTGTTTGTGTTGCTTGTTCCCTCTGTTCTTGCTGCAGGTGGGTTTGCGGCAACAGGACATGTCTTTGCTTTGCCAGCTCTGGTCCCTCCACGAGTCCATCCAGGAGTATAAGGGCAGCTGCCAGGACCTTTCAGCCGGCTCCAGCGCTGACGGCCCATACGGGATGGAGAACGGCTACTTCGACGAGGACGACGAGTACTACACAGAGTCCGGCGTGACCCCCACCGAGACGCCGGACGGGCTTGAGTCGTCGCCCCAGAACGGGACGTCCCAGGGCAAATGGCTGCACGACTCTCTTCACGTCACAATATGAGAACACTTTTCAGCTAGAAACCGGAGCCGGGTCGAGGCAGGACACTGTTCTCTTTGGAACAGAGCTGTGATGCTGCTTCTGTTTTGCTGGCTTTTTTTGTCTTTTTTTTTTTTTCTGCAGACATTTTTCTATAGAAACTATAAAGATTATTTATTATATAATACAATATAGTTCTTTTTTTTCTGATTTAATGGACACTTAAAATTTTTTATATGAATTGTTCATGAGGAGTGAAGCACATCTCTTCATGTTTACACTAAAAACATTCAAAAATGTTTCAAATTTACCTGGCCATGCTCCGCCCACAGATGCGTTGTTTGTCTAGCAACTGTTGCTAAGGTTGGACAAGCTGTTCCGAATGCTGGCAAAAGTCTCATTCAGCAGAATAAATAAAGGCTGGAGTTTAGATTTGCTACGTAACATTGAGTTTCCCATTTAAAATGCTAAGCCATGTTGTTGTAGCTAGTTATATCAGCGTCGGACAGATGTTTAGATTGATATCACAAACTGGTATTTGATGACGTATTTATTGCAGTCCAGAGGCGCCGGACTACTGCACTAAATTTATACATTTTATTCATTTGGCTGCATTCGCAATCCTAGAAATAATTACTTTTTATTCATTTTAGTTCATTTGCAGTCCAAGAAATTGTTAGACCAAGTTTTACTCACTTTACTGCATTTGCAGTCCTATAAATTGTTATACTAATTTTTATTCATTTTAATGCATTTGCAGCCCTAGAAATTATATTCTTCTGTAATGCCAATCCGAGTCAATTTTGTCCCGATTTCTACGCTTAAAAAATGGTCATGTATCAGCATTGACAGATGTGTGTGAAAAATATTGGATAGTGGTATCAACCCAAATCATTATTGGAAACAGTGCATTTGCCAACATGCAGATTAGTCCAATTACATCGAAGACAACACTCCAGCTGAGTTATTTGCTAAAAAATTCTCATTACGTTGAATGGGGTTAATGCTAATGTCCTGTAAAGCTTGTTCAGCAAGAGTAGCCACCATATAAGGCATCCGTGGGTGGAGCATGGATAGATCTGATCATCTATAGAGGCAGTGATGTGCTGATCCCTAGCACAGTTCTAGACTGAACAGCAGCTGACAAGTCAGCCATGTGATGGAGAAGCTAGTTTACATTAAATATGGGTTCAAAAATGTGAAGAAATGTAATGCTGGATATGCTACCTATATTTCTCCAGCGCGTAATCCAGGGTATCATCAAAGCAGATGCCCCTTCTAAAACAGCGCTTAGCGGTTATTTATCCCTGAGTCTTATAACAACACTTCTTCCCTGGCATTTTATCTTTCCTTGCGAAGAAACTTGCTGAAGCCACCGGCAAAACTGCATCACGTATGTTCTGAGATGAAGATGTGTGCTGTGTACACATTCCTTACCGCGGCGGGATTCGTTCATACAGCCTAACCGTTGAAATTGTATGTGTACATAATGCATTTTTACCTTTTATCCCAGCAGAAGCCGTGACAGTAGTGTGTAATTAGAACGATCATTAACCAAACCGAGAATTATACTGTGTATATTATAACCAGGCTGTAATACAATATGCATATTAATATGGGTGCTAACATGTGGTCTTCCATTACCTTATGGATGTCAGGGGAGTAATTAGCATTACTCCATAACCTCCTGCCGACACCTCAATGAGATCAATGATACTGGTTGGACGGGAGGGCTTCACATAATCAAATTTTTACTCTTTTATGTCATACAAACCGATCACGGCTCAGGCACGCAGACCAAAGACAAATGCTGTGCTTATATCCTACACATGAAGCTGCATATCAGTCACACTCGACACCATATTGTAGATGATTCTTGGTGGGCGTTTGTCTGGTACTGTTTGAAGATGGGCAGTGTGTGAGGTAATGGATTTTGGCAGTTCTTGGCATCGTGGCTCGAAGGTCAGAGGTCCGGTTAGCTCCTGAAACTTGCAGGTTTACTGAGGGCATGGTAGATGTAGGTTTTGGTGCCTGATTTGTTTTGAAAGTCACTGTTAGAACAGTACTATTCCGTTTCATCACTCCCTTGTAACAGATTGGGGCAGTAGGAAGTCTAACATGTGTATTGTTGGGTATTATTAATATCAGTACCAATATTGACACCATAACCACGATATACATTCCTGTACAATGCTTCCTTTAAATTACAAAATTGCAAATTTTAGTGCTTAGTTTCTATTTATTTGCATATTCCAAAAAGTAAACCACAAGTTATGTGCCATTACCTTTGCACAGGCCACATTTGATGTTTTATGTTCGATATTTTCCCCCCGATATGTTCAGTCCGGTTTGTACTAACTGCATTCCTAAGTAATCATACACCTCAAACACCATTACACCAGAAACCACATAAGCAAGTCTTTTTGGGCTTATTTCACAGTTTGATGCAAGTGTGATGATTTAGGCATGCAGTTGGCACAGTGCTGATCATTGGCCACAGGCTTTTAGTAGTACTTGTCCAGCAAGCTTCAGACACCACACGAGTTTTGGCTGATGGACTACATCTGTGGTCAGGGGGAAATTGTGTAGGTATGGTATTTCATCAGAGTTTTCCTTTAAAAAAACTGGTACAACAGGCCCGCGGGAGAATCTCAAGGTACTCTCCATTATGGAGAATATGGACATCAACTAAGAGAACTCTACCTCTGCCTCAAACTGTGTGTTATGCTGAACATTTGAATATGTTGGCTGACTCATTTCCTCATATCAGCAGACATGAATGGCTGTTTACTGTAGTTTTGCAGAACAGTGATCATCATTGTTTGAGTATGCCACATTCTGCTCAACTGGCCTACCCATGCTTCGCTCACAAATGATATCGTCGGATAATTGGCCTAAAAAGTTGGTGACAGATTTGATTGGATCCATATTTCAGATATTTAATGTGTGGGTTTAGTTGACCTGTGAATCCACTGGTCAGCTATTGCCTGCAGTACCCACTAGGCTAAAATACAGCAGCAGAAGAAACTGTAGTGCACACCCAGGAGTAAAGTACTTCAATAGTGTGAATGTACTAGACATGATGAAACTAATTACCCTGCAGGCCACACTTAAATTAGCTCCTAATCCGGACTGTGTAGGTTTAGAGAAGCACCAGCTTTGACAGGAATGTGCGAAGTAACTACCGTATAACTGTAAAATGACCAGTCGCAGAGTTTAGCCTGACTGGAGCAGACTCATGATATACCACCTGTTACGTGCGAGTCAGGGTTTTTATGACCTTCCCCACCCAACCTGCAATAATATGCATCAGTCAAAGACCCAAACCCAACCCGACCCGCATTGTTTCTATAAGGTATTTAGAATTAAGTCCGTTTTGCCCCGTCCTGTCCGCACCCACCACAATTTCTAAGAAGCTGACCTGAACCCATCCAAGCTGCACCTTCTACTGGTCAGCAAATGAGTTTACTTATTCCTAACAGTGTCCAGCTAAATTTTTGAATATTTTCTGCTCGTACAAATGCTTACTACTAAAATTTAGGACAGTCTACAATTTTTGTGTCCCACGGGCCTCATAATAACCCTGCATATGGATTGCTGTGAGAGGGAAGATTCTGAAACGTGTGGTGATTTAGAGTGAGGTTTACATCAGGCGGAGTTTCCGAGCCTGAGAATAGCTGAAAATAGAGCAAAAAACTCCAAAGCAGTGCATATGTAGCTGCTACAGACTGGTAGCCAGCTGCTAACCAAATGCCTGATACTTCTAGTTAACTACTTTGACTAGTAAAAAGTATCAAATCATCTGATCTTGTAATGTATAGTCAGCATTTGTGGGCAGCTGTTCAAGCTGGAAATTGCCCAGGTCTTTCTGACCTTTTACTAGTTATAAATGAGTAGAATAAAGTATGTCTTTGAGGGCGGAGCACGGATGGGCCAGTTGTACCATTAATCTGTCGTCTTTGGCAGTTCTGTGCCAGGCTTGGGGTAAAACAATCAGAATAGTTGAATTATGAGGCTCTTGTTGTTAAACTGCCAGGCTTTGTGCGTGTTGACCCTGAAAATTTCACGGATCGTTCCTCACTTAGTGCCTTCTTACCAGCCTGCGCCGAAACCCAGGCTTTTATTGTCTGCAGCCCTTTCCCTGACTCACTTCTGATGCATGTACCACTCACACAAATCCCTCAAACAGCTGGTAGAAATTCACAGTGAATGTCTCCTCGCCAGTCCAGTTCGCATCGCATCTTTTCCCCTCCCGTGAGGAAGTTCCATTTCTTCATATCGGTGTGCAAAAAAATAGACAACCTGAACATTGATTGTTGCCGTGTCTCGGTTTGACCTCGTGGTTGGTCATGAGGTGCATTCCTCCAGTTCTTTGTGTCCCGTGATGGTAAATGACTGTTGGATGAAGACAATGGCAGGCTTGGTCGTTTATATTGTGTTTTATTAGCTCAATTTATTCCTTTTTTTTTTTTAAATAAGTTGATATGTTTTGAGTAAGAAAAGACTCGCTTATCCAGAGGAACGTTTGTATGTGTGCGTTCTGCGGAATGACCTTACTACTGTCAGTTTTGGAGGATTGTTTTTGTATGCTTTTTGTATATGTAATAATAATTATATTAAAGGAATAAATCGCATCAGATAAAGAATTGCTGTAATTGTCTGATTAACTCTGAGAATGCCGGGATGTCTTCTAGCAGATTCAAGATTAGTTCATATACATAGTTATACAAGTACATGTAGTGAAATGAGCCCCTGGGTTGACCTGTAAGAGCGTACAAAAAAAGTTATCAAATAATGTAAAATATAGAGAAGTTTAGAAAGACTAAGGTAACAAAAAATACAGAAAAGAAACAATATTACAAACATTAACCAGGGGTGCTTAGCAGTTTGGTGCTTGTTCAAAAAAACTCACCTCAAAAATTCACTAAACCCGTCAATTAACAGGTGAATTTGAGCAGGAAAATCACCAAACTGTGGTCCTCCAGGACCATCCCTGTTATAAAGTAAAGTGAAGTGGCCCCTTATAGTCATGGGTGAACACACCACAGCACAGCACACAGTGTGAAATTCTTTCTCTGCATTTAACCCATTCACCAAGTGAAGCAGGGGGCTGCCACCAGTGAAGGGCACCCAGGCGCCCAGTGTGTGAGGACAGTACCTTGCTCAAGGGTACCTCAGTGATGAGGCTAGCAGTTGGGAATCAAACCCAGAACCTTCTGATTGCAGGGGCAGCACCCTAACCACTAGACCACCCAGCTGCCCCAAAAAACTTTATAAACTTTTTTATAAACCCTTATAAACTTTTCAAAGAAGATGCGCACAATACAATCATTCATTTCTGTTAAACTTATTTCATTTATTTATTATGACATGGTCCCAGCCCCCTCGAAAAATCATTCTTCCCTGTGACTGAGAACCTCTTGTATGTGGTTCTTTGGAAGAGCATTATTTTTTTTCTGAATAACTCATTTTTCACTATTATAATGAATCAACAACCCTTTTGCTTCATCTATTACTGTAATTTATAATCAACATCTGTTTACAGCTGTTTAAGATGAAAACTGCCCCGGTCTTTCTGCCTGTGCAGCTAAATAACACACCTGTTTAAACACCTGCTCGGCGGATTGGAGCGGATTACGGTAATCTTGGTTCAGAAGCAAAGCCGTGGTCTGCGTCACGCTGGTCGGGGCTGCTCTGTAGGAGACAGGTGGAGTGTGTTACTGCCAGCGACTTCAGACTGTAGCAAGACTTCATTTACGAAACACAATTTGCCACAAAGGGCCTGGGTTCTTGCAGTCAGCAGCTGATGTTGACCAATAATGCACCTTGGTGACCTCAAAACGGCCGGTGTCCCTGCATGGTCCTTTCAATGGCCTTCTAAAGTGTTTACTGTATAATATACTCATGAAATGTGAATTATTTCATTTATCTTAACACCAGTTTCATTAGAATGTCTACTACTTGAATCGTTTTTATTTCACTTCCAAAAATCTGAATAACATTATTGAAGGCTGCCTACATAGAGTCTTCATAAGACATCAAATATTATTACACATTTATGAACAACCTACAGTTCTGTGCAAAAGTCTCAGGCACCTATGAAAACCGTTTAAATCCATTTTTCTCAGCGTGGTAAGGAATGTGTCTTTCTGCCAGCAAAGTTAACATTAGAATAAATGCAAACAAACAATAAAGCAGTATCAAGGTTTGTTTTGTTTGTAAAAGTAGTTGATATT
>JBBPCZ010000136.1:33612683-33637102 GCA_037974445.1 Brycinus macrolepidotus | reverse complement strand
TCAAGTAAGAATTTCATTGTGCTCTGTACGCTGTACTTTGTACATATGACAATAAACTTCAACTTCAACTTCAACTTTGGAAATTTGCACAGCCTTAGGTGTGTTTGGGGATACATTTCACTGCACGTTGTACTTGTATAACTGTGTAAGTCACAAATAAAGAATCTTGAATCTTGAATCTTGAAAAGTGGCAGAGAAGATGAGGCTGCTTAGGAGGCCTAAGTAACAGAATTTTTGGAAGCAGGAATCGCTGCAAATCCGCCCATTAATCTACCCTTTATACTTATAGAGAAGTATTCATGGGAACTATGCTTTTAGGGATGGTAGCTTGGTGGCTGAGTTGCTTGAATTTTTGAGAAGTTACATTTCTTTCTGTGTTACATTTTTCACACGACTAGTGATGAGTATCAATGGCTAAAGAATTTGAATGCATGAAGTTTGCATTCATGTGCTATCAACAACTTTACCAGTTTAATGTCATGACATTCAGGCTTTCCAAAACTCCATTGATGCTTCAAAACCGATGTTTTCAGCGATTCATCAGTCAGAGAAACGCATTAGACACTGCAGTGGTCTAATTAGGAGTTTAGAGCCTATGTAAGACTAGAACTTGTTTATAGTCATTCAGAAATGAGGGCACATGAGTGAAAAAAATTACAACACAGAAGAATGTCAGATTTGGTGCGAGATTTCTTTCTTGAGAGTGAGAGCGTGAGATTGAGGCTGAATGCGTGACTGTCATGCCGGATGCGTGAGAGTTGGCAACCCTGCACCTTGTTTTGAACAGCGGGACAGTTTCTGGTAAATTACTCACTCACTGTAGAGACGTTGCCATGGGCTTCTGGGAAAATGGAGCAAGAAACACAGAATGGCCTTGGTCCAGGAATTTACTTTGTTTGGAATATTACAGTTCTTCTCAGTAATTTCCAGAAAGTGAAAGACTAGTAATTATGATCAAACATGCTCAGCATTATAAACACACTAAAGTGTGTTTCCTAAAGTTTACTTATCTTCAGTGGTCGAGTGCCCCATTATCAGGCAGCTCTGCTATATCTGAATAGGCCCCTATAGATTATTTACAGGTGTTCAAATTGTTACTAAACTGGTGCTGAAACTCACTCTTAACAGTGTTAGGGTTAGTATTAGTACCAAGGCCAGGGTTAGGTTTAGATTTTGGGTTAAGTTTAAGGTTAGCATTAGGACCAGAGTCAGGGTTAGGTTTAGATATTGGGTTAATATTAAGCTTAGCATTAGGACCAGGGCCAGGATTAGGTTTACATTTTGGGTTAAGTTTAAGGTTAGCATTAGGACCAGGGCCAGTGTTAGGTTTAGATTTTGGGTAAAGGTTAAGATTATCATTAAGACCAGGGCCAGGGTTAGATTTAGATTTTGGGTTAAGTTTAAGGTTAGTACTAGGACCAAGGCCAGGGTGAGGTTTACATTTTGGGTATAGGTTAAGTTTAATGTTGGCACTAGGACCAAGGCCAGGGTGAGGTTTAGATATTAGGTATAGGTTAAGGTTACGGTTAACATTAGGACCAGGGCCTGGGTTAGATTTAGGTTTTGGGTTAAGTTTAAGATTAGTACTAGGACCAAGGCCAGGGTGAGGTTTAGATTTTGGGTATAGGTTAAGTTTAATGTTAACATTAGGGCCAGGGCCATGGTGAGGTTTAGATATTAGGTATAGGTTAAGTTTAAGGTTAGCATTAGGACCAGAGGCAGGGTGGAGTTTAGATTTTGGGTTAAAGTTAAGATTAGAGTCAGGTTAGGGTGTGTTAGGGTAAATTTTATAGATATTCACTTGAATATAAGTTGAATGTCTTGTAGGGATGCACAACATATCATATGTTAATTATTATCATGATACTGGAATCTGCAACACTTGCGTCACAGATGGATGCGATATGCAAATGAGCCTCTAACCTACTACAGTGCTTTTGACAGGATGACCAATCACAGCACAGTGAGTGTTACTGGGTGTTTTGATGAATCAAGATATTCACTTAACCCAAGAAAAGTAAAATTATTCTTGCCAATCTTTAACCATTAAAGAGACTGTTTGGTTAAGATGATTTTAAACGGTCCATACTCTACATTTTCCTTCTATTTAAATTTTTTCACATTATGTTTGTGTGGGTTTGTTTACCAAAAAATATAATTCATAATTCAAAATTCATCCTAATTTATTCTTACATGACCAATTTCCAACCTCTGTTTATCCCTTTCAGTTAAACATGTTGTTTTTGTTACTGTGGCTTTAAGATTGATATATGTAAATTATCACTTTTCTGATTGGCTGACCTGTATTGAAGCTCATTCAAAAGGCTACACGGGGCTGAAACACTCCTTAGAACTTCAGCATCACTGGGCAGGGCTCAGCTGCTGTGTGCTGAATAAAGAAATAAATGTAAATGTGCTGGTTTTGTGACTATTAAAAATATTATTTGAAAACAGGCTGTTATTGCAGATTAGTTTCAATATATGGAATGGATGGAAAAGTGAATGTACATTTTAAAATTAGCAATACTTACATACTTCAAGCCTTTTTAATTCCAAAAAGTGATGATATGGGTCCTTTAATACACTATATGGACAAAAGTATTGGGACACCTGACCATTACACAGGGACTTTAATGGCACTGCATTCAAATACATAGACTTTAATATGGAGTTGGTCCGTCCTTTGCAGCTATAACAGCTTCCACTCTTCTTGGACGGCTATCCACAAGATTTTGGAGTTTCAGAGGGAATTTTTGCCCGTTCATTCTGTACAGTATTTATGAGGTCAGGCACTGATGTAGGATGAGAAGCCCTGGCTTCCAATCTCCGTTTGTTCATCCCAAAGGTGTTGGATGGGGTTGAGGTCAGGGCTCTGTAAGGCCAGTCAAGTTCTTCCACACCGAACTCATCCTACCATGTTTTTATGGAGCTTGCTTTGTGCGCTGGGGCACAGTCATGCTGGAATAGAAAAGATTCTTCCTCAAACTGTGTCCACAAAGTTGGAAGCATGGCGTTGTCCAGAATGTCTTGATATGCTGAAGCATTAAGATTGCCCTTCACTGGAAGTAACTCTGAAAAATAGGTGTGTCCCAATACTTTTGTCCATATAGTGTATATAAAAAAGGTATTTCAAATGGAATATGTAGCAGTATCATTGCAATACTACATTTTTTTGTGCATATCAGCCTTAATTAATGATATTCATAACCAAAGCGTCTGCAGGAGTGTATCCAAGTGTTACCGGTATATCTATTTGCAACCGTAACCAATACACTCATCATAACTAGCAGAATAATCACTAAATTTATTTTCCCCAAAAATTATAGGTCTTAACATATTTATCCAAGAAAAAACAGTGCTGTAGAGCATACTAAACAGTTGATTAGAGTAATTCCACCATAATTTGAACATATTTCTGTATAACTAAATGGATAAAATGTAAGAATGTTGTTTATTTGTTGTGAGATAAGGTTTTAACCTAAAACATTTATTAATGGCAGGGGTACATGTAGGGCATGGAAGGGAAACATAATATCCATATTATATTTATATAATTCCGTAACTAATATAATATTAAAGACTGGCCTAGATTTGAGATCAGGAGTCAGGAGAACTGTTTTTGGATCAGAGAGTGATTGAGGTCTGTGAGGAGTGTAGCAAATCTGAAACTGGATCTGTTGAGTCATTTCAAAATGATTTGTGAACCTTGCCCCAGTTCTTGCTCTGTAAGTGTTAATATAATGCTGCTGATTTCAGTGAGTATGAAGCACTCTTCAGTCACTGGCTGAAAAACTTAAATACGTCATCAGAGGAGAGCAAGCAGTGACTCATACTGCATCATTATGGACACACTCTTTCCAGCAGCTTGAATGGTCTTTTTTTCTTCAAATGAGAGGGTAATGCATTCAGACGTTTCATCATGTTTCCTTTATCAAAACACCGTTTTACATGAAACTTAAACACTGTTTTTTTTTTGTTTTTTTTTAACTTGGACACCTCCACTGGTTTGTGAGGAGCCAAATGAAGAAAAGAAAGGATAGAAACCGAGTGGTCCTGGAAGGCCATGTTTTACTTCCGCTTACTTACGTGAGTTTGAACTGTTTTTAGTGAAAGTGACTGACCTTTCAACACCTTTTTTTTTTTTTTTTTAAACTAACAGGTTCGACTACAGTTCACACACACAATCATTAACACCAATGTTGCTCTTTGCTTAAATGCCTTGATTGCTTTAGAATATGATTCTCTAGTTCCAGTCCTGGCCATCCAGACCACTGCAGAATGAAGCGCTTTCCTTGCTCCAACACAAGAGATCTCGCTCTTCAGCTAATTATCAAGCCCTTCATTAGCTGAATCAGGTGTGATCGAGGTGTGATCAAGCAAAGAAAATGAATCGGTGACACTTCAGGATTGAAACTTTAGAATCTGATTAACAAAACACAGAAATGGCCAGACTCCTTCACTTGATCCAGGAGAGGGTGCCAGATCACTGGATATACTCTCACAGCCTGAGCAATAGACTTTTCAGTGCTAAACAAGTCAAGTTACTATTTGGGTACAATATTCTCTTGAAAGCATACAGGTTGAATCTTTTTGAATTACTTAACTGAACAACAAAAACAAAAACAAAAAAATACCCAAACCAAAAGTCCAAAGGAAGCAGTCCCTTGAGCTGTTAAATATAGTTGGTGGGTGCCACGCACTGGCTGTTCACCACAGGAGTTAATTGTTCCAAAAGCTCATCAGCTCTTCGACTCTACTGAGATCTTTTTCACCCTGCTGAGTATTACACACATAAGGAGGTTGCCAGCTGTGTACTAATGGACACCGTCAAGCATACAATACCAGTCAAAAGTTTTCCTTATGTTCTTGCCACTTTCCAGATTTTACAATAGTGAATAATAATCGATAACACATACATTTATGCAGGGACCAAAAAAAAAAACCTCTTTCAAATTTTTAATTCCAAGAAGCCATCCATTGACTCGACAGAATTTTGCAAATGTTTGGCATTTCATGAGAAGCCACCTTTCTGACTGCTTGTCTTAATAAATTACATTTCTTTTGGAAATTAATTAATGGATAGGCATTTCTTTTTGACTATGTTTGTTTAAGCAACAAGGTTTAAGCTTTTAGATCAAAATGTCTAAGACTGTGAGTCCAAACCTTTGACTGGTACTGATGAGTGAGAGAGAGCGAGAGACAGGAGGAGTGAACAGCAGTGTTCTATGCAGATGGCTTATAAAAAGTAGCACCCTCCACTTTGTGCAAATTTATCATCTGGACGAGAGACATGTGCATGTGTCTCTTGATTTATACGGAAATGTCCTGACAGCAGATTGACAGTAGGCCTAGCTGAATACCATAAATTTTTAAACGGTTCTGGTTAAAAGACAACTCTAAAAGTACTTTGGTTATTGCCACAGGATTGGGGAATTTGAAGCACGTTACTGTGCCGGGCTTAGATGCCTTCAAATAGCAGTGTTGGCTAGTTTAGGGCCATCCAAAGAAATACCAAATAATGTTAAAATAATGCTTTAACCTTAGACTCGAATGGCTAGTATTACAAGAAAGCTTTGCTGATTTTCACAGTTTCAGTTTGAGTTCTTGTAACGTAAATTGAAAGCTGCAAAGTCCCCTTCAAGTCGTATTGATATTTCATGGCTTTGCAAGCTAGAAATAACTTCAGTGACAGGCCAAAACAGTATGGCATACAGGCATCCTTTTTCTACACTGAAAAATCGCTGTGCAAGTCACTTTCAGTTCACACCTGCATTGATCTGCATAAAATACTGATATAACTACCATGGTTTCTGATTATTACTTTGTAAGCCCTTAAGTAGCATTAACTTTGCGCTCAATCAGTCTTAACCAAAGCCTATATTGAAATGAAATTCCAAATTTAGCAATTACATAAAATAACATTCCAGTAGTCAAATGTTACAAATTATCGTTAAACCATGACAGTGAATTACCTTGTTAATCCATATAGAAGACAAAAAAGGTAACAAAGAAAGTGCTACCTACTCCCCATAGTATTTAAGTGCCTCTCTGATTTAAATAAATAGTCAATATACAATCTCACCTCACATTTATTCAGAAAGGACAAAACCAAAAGGGTGTTTTAACATTTTTTTTAAATTAAACATTTCCATGTCTAAGAAATGTATCTTCTTTACCGCAGATATTTTACCTCTAAGAAATCACAAGGGATACTATGGGGAAGAGAGTAACTATGTCTGGGCTTATGTTATTACTTAATATTTAATATAACAAAGATAAAATATGACCAAATGAACACAATCGCACAGGGCATAAGACACATACTTCAGTTAATACTCATACATTCTCTCCTCTGAATATATAAGCCCATATATATCATATACATATAAAATTGAATGTATTCATTGAAAATATTCTTCTTTATCAAATTTAGATGGCGGCAGTATTATCAAGGCCACACTTGTATTATGAAAGGTTGTATCAGGGTTAAAGGTGCATTATGTTGGATTTTATTTTACACAAAACCTAAGATAAAAGTCAAAAAGTTGTCAAAAATGAACCTAGAGTCAAGGACATATGTTATCTCCTTTTTTTCCACCAACCATCACTCTGTCTCTGGCCATTTTTTTTTTTAGAAAATCAATGCTTTTTTATTATATCAATGCTACAAATTTGTATGCATTGTTAAAAATATCATAAACTAAATAATCGTAAATAATGACAAAACCAGTTCAATCAAACACACACACACACACACACATACACATACACACACATACACACCACACACGGGAAAATTAGCTCAGATAACAACAATGGCTGACTCTGGAAGCAAAATGTTGCTTAGAAGTTCATTCCCACATAGTGCACCTTTAAGTGGAGATTGTCGTCTGACTCTTTCACTCTCTGACATGTATACTTACATGCCTAGTCTAGATGTGGTATGCAATATATGAAGTTACCAGTATGACTTAATTTTCTTACCAACAATACTCTGAGTAAATATCATAAACTGTAAACCCTGGGCACTTGGAAGCATCAGCATCAATAGGTCTACAGGCTTTTTTACTCCCAATTCATTATTGTATGAATATCCTTAATTCTCATTCTTGAATTATGGCATCCAGTTCGTGTGTATTTCGTTCAGCAAACTTACACACTTTTCCCTTTTTGTGTCACGCTAGTTAAAAATGGCTATTCTGTCTGTTCAGTTTCAAATAATAATACTCTCAGGTGATTATGACCCATTGATCGCATAACTTTTAAAGTGCAACCATGGACCACAAAACAGCACAACAGTTCTACAGTCTGCACACAAGTTTCAGACTGGGAATGTGCTTGGATGTTAGCGTTAAGTTAAATTCAAGTTTGGCAAGTAGTGTGGATTTTTGGTCATGGACAGTGTTAGCTGTAAGAGAAATTTTTAAAGTGATCAAAAGGTGAGGCTGTGTGAAGCTAAGGACATGTTTAGCTGAGGTTTGAGTAGAACACTTTGAAGTGGCCTGCAAGTAAAAGTGGTACAATTTGGCAAGGACTTTGTTGAACAGTATTCTAAAGAAATTTATCATGCTCCTGAGCTCTCCAACAGCTGTTTGAGTGCACGCTCTATGTTCATCCGGTGGCCCACCCGTGTCACCCCCAGTTCCGCCAAATCGTCCTTGGTGAGGGCGGGCAGATGGGCACCTTCAATCTCGTGCTCCAAGAAGCGTGCGCGATGCTCCCCTAGTCCCACGCTCTCTAACCACTCGCCTACATCATACTTACTCCACAGTGCCAGGGGGCGCTGTCTAAAGGGCCGCAGGGCCAGGAGGGGTGCGCCCAGTACTGGGGAGGGGCAAGGGGAAGCGCAAGGTGACGGGGAAGGTGAGCGGCTGCGTGCCCGGGCGCTGGCACTCCGCATAACGAAGCGCACCTCCTTGGGCTCCTGCGGCAGGCTCAGGCTGGACGACTTAAGGATGGTGTGGTGGTGGTGGTGATGGTGGGGGCCGAAAGTGCGCACGGGTCCCAGGGGCTCACTCCGCTCTGGCGTAGCTCCAGGGCTGGGGGTCCTGCGGGTCACTGGATAGCGGCTACCAGGGCGGATGGTGAAAGTGGTGCCGTAGTTCCTCTGAGAGATGGTGTGGAGCTCCCCAAGGCTGCTGAAGAGTCTGACAGGCATAAATGGGATGTTGAGAGGGGGCGTTTTAAGTTAGGCTATCAAATCAGAAAACTGCAGTCAGTTTCAGCGCAGGAAGCAGAAAGATGTGAGGTTGTCTTTAGGTGCTTAAATGCTTTGTGAAGTAAGCATACAGTTAGTTAATTTGTAGTTCTATGGTGTTTATTAAAAAACAGACTATATATTTCATTTGAAAACTGCTGCAATCAGTCAGAAACATTAGGGAAATACTGTGTGAGATCATATTATTGCAGTAGGAAACGCAGTATGCTTAGGCAGAAATGTCTACCAGAACAAGTTGCAGATATACAGAATAAATGTATTGATTTAATAGCTTAGGGTTAATTAGTCTAGTTAAAGCTTAAATAAACTGCGGTGAGAGCAGTAACTATATCAGCTTTAGACAATGCTGTGTTAGGGAGTGTTTTAGTGAAATTTAGAAAGAAAGTTAGTTGGACGAAGAGTCGTTTTTACCCACAGAGCTAAAAACCTACGATTTACTCTCTTCTCCATTCTCCTCACATCTGTGGGGACATACAGAGACACACAGAAGTGTGTTATGCAATTAAATAAGATGTGTGAACAACATATGTGACGGAGTTCTCCAAGGTAACAGCTGTGTGCAGTGGTGGTGAGCATTACTTAAAGGTGTAGAACATTTCGCTGTGCTACATACACGAGTGCCAACTATTCAGGTCAAATGTGTAGAAATATCTGTGTGACTCACAGGAATGTCTTACCTGGCACCGCCCACTGGTGATCTCCTGCCAGGGTCAAGTGGTGCCCCCATCGGTGGCTCCTCCCCAAGAGAATGTGTGTCTTTACTCAGTAACTCCGCCCCCATCGCAGCAGGCCTGCTATCATCGGCTATCCCCACCTGAGCTCTGGGCTCCTCACCCCAGAGTTTGGAGCGTCTTTGGAATAGGTAGCGTGGGCGGGCAGGACCTGTACTGGGCGGGTGTGGAAGCAGCTCACTATCTGATGACTGTTTAAGCAGTGGGTCCCTGAGATGGGCGGGGCGGCCACGCCCAACCCCGCAACGTGGCTTGCTGGCGTGAGCAGAGTCCGTGCTTTCTGAGGACAAAGTGGACATGCTGGAGACCGTGGAAACAGTACTTGTGGTCTCCATGTGAGGGTCCTCAACGCCGGAGTCTGCCGTGGAGTCGCTCGCCTTGCCAGAAGAAGCCTTGGCTATGGAAGGCCGTGACGCCCCTGGAGAAATGCTGAGAGTGGCTTTGGCTCCTTCCTTTATTAGAAGGCCATTGGCGAAGGGTTGAGGGGGAGGGACGACGCCAATTTTGCGGAGTTCTTCCCTGGTCTCTTCATCGCTGGATGAGAGTAGCGCTGGGGGTAAGGTAACTGTATAGGGCTCAGCTTCCTCCTCTGAGCTCATAGTCATGCTCCGCCCTGCCAGGTTTGAGAGGGTCGGGGCAGGTGAAGGCATGGAAGGTGGAACTGCGGGTTGGCTGAGTTCTGTGTCCATCAGCGCTGGCTGGATGATCTGCACGGTCGGTGGCACCAATGTCTCTTCCAAACTTCGCCCAGATCCCGGACTGCCACTTGTTACCTGACTCGCTGTATCTGTGGTGATGCTAACAGGATCTTCCCTCCAGGTGTCAGAGGGTGGAGCCTCAAGGGCAGCGGGAGGTGTGACACCTCCCTCTGTCTCTGGTCTCTCCACAGCTCTACCCTGAGTGGGAGATGGTGAGGGAGTGGGCGTGGGCGTGGGCGTGGTCCGGCCACTGAGGGCCCGCTCTCGTGCGGCCAGTGCAAGGGCTAAGGGGGAGGAGGGGTCCAGAGGCCGTCCTGTGAGAGGATGGATAAAGGTGGAGCCCCCTGGTGGTGGGCCAGGAGAAAGCATGGGTGCCGGTGGAGGCAACTCTGCTAGCTCGTCTACAGAATGCGACTGGGACAGCAAGGGGGTGGCTTGAGGTTCTGTGGCACCCCCCTCCACAGAGAGGAACACACTGGGTCTGCGGCGAGCCCCTGGAGGAGTAATCCTGGCCCTTTCAGAAAGCACTTGCTGCTGAAACTGCTCCGCTCGGCTGCTGTGGGGGATCCGAGCTCCTCCTAGAGGAGAGGGATCTCTAGCAGCCTGAGCAGATGCCCCCTCCTCCACCTGCCCTTGTTTGACAAGAGGACTTTTTCTGCGTTGGGGCTTTGCAGGGGTATAGACCGCACTCAAGCGACCCACATTAGCATATGGGTTCTCTACAGGCTGGCCACGCCTACGACCACGCTCAGGAGGAGCAGCCCCAGAGGTAGGTGTCGCTGGCCGAGGAATGGGGGCGGGTTCTACAGGCAGGTGGGCAGTGTCCTGAAGGATAATCATAGAGCGAGCTTTACGCTGGCGGTCTGTCGTAACGGGACCATGGAGCTTGGGTTCCACCCCAGGTCGGAAGCTTGAACGAGTTAGATTGGCTGCACGTGTTGGGGGCGGAGGTGGCAAGAAAGATGGGGGAGGACCTGAGTCCAGGAAGTAGGGTGTCGGAGGGGGAGGGGGAGCTGTTTGTGGAGGGGGTGGGATGCTGTCTTGTCGGAAGCTATCAGTCATTGAAGAACTCCTTGGGAAACGATGCTCCCCAATCAAGGCAGATATTCTCTCATCTTCTGGTGCACCTGTACAACATGAATTGTTTTTATTAGTTTTGTAGATGATCTGTATGTGAAAAGACCGTGTGTGACTTGTGGCATTCATATGTTGTGAATAGTCAGATGCAGGTGGTGTCAGCTATGTCAACTGTATTTTTGTTTTACCAAATGATTTGGTTCTGGACATCCCTCGGGGCAGTTGCATGTGACTTTTGTCCACACCCAGAGACATGTTTGGAGATACTGGAATCCCTTGTCTCTCAAACAGATTCTGTACATGTATGCACACACAGAATCCAATGCAAGGTAAAATATTTCATTAGTGATAATAGTGACAATTGTAAAAAATCATTTAAAGAAAGCTAAAAAAAAAGAGTTAAATATCCTGTGTGTGTGTCTTACACTGATCTCAGCTTGCGTGATGCGTCGGCTGGTCGGCCTCTGTTTCACAGTGGCTGCTCTGGAGTCCGCCTCCGTGGGCCGTGGCCTCATCACCACTACAGGCTCTTTTGGTGAGCTCAGCATCTCATCCAACTTCTCTGTGAAAGATACACATAAATACACACTCAAAAATCCTACAAAGACAAAACCCCTCTCTGAAACACACACACCTCATAAACTCATTTACTCACAAAACATCACAAAAAACACAGGTCATTCCCAGATCTCTTGTGAGTCATATACACATTCTGAAAAAAACAAAGACTACAAGCACATGTTTCAGGAAAAAACACACATGAATACGGCACACAAAGACTTTACAGTTCATGACGCCACACACAAGCAAAATAAAGACTAGAGCGCCCACAACATGACATGCTGAACAGCAAGTACCACCAGTACACAGAACCAGTCTCAGAATCAAGACATGTCGACGATGTCTTGTCTTACCTCCCCTCCTTCTCCTTGACGCTAGTGGAAAAGAAGCAGGAACAAATCTACAGTGCCTGATTGAGCTCACAAAATCAATCAGTATGAAAAAGGTTTTTTTGTTCTTATAAATTCATCACTATGCTGCCTTTGGCCATGGCCTTTAGTTATTGTAATGTAACCTTGGGAAATATCTGAACTTTTAAACATTGTGATATTATGATACAATTGTTGATACACAATGCCTGTCTGTTCTTGACCTGTTTGTAAACTGAAAAAGTGCTGGACGGGTCATAAAATGTCCAGCAAGAATTTGAAGATGCAGCCAGAGTAAGACGCATAATTGAGCAATATGCACCACAAGGTTTCATGATGATTACACTAAAACTGACAATTTAAATGTTTCTTTACTCTTAATACAAGGTTGTATCAGTAACAACATACAGTAATATACAGTGTCAACACGTTTTGTGAAGATTGTATTGAAAAGATTTAATGTATATCACTATAAGTACTGTCATTATCATTATCATCAAAACAAATTTTCTTATTGCTAACATAATTACATAATTAAATAATTGACATTATTTATATTAATATTATAAATAATGTCAAAAACACACACAGCACTGTAGACAAGAATGTTGGACATTCAAAAGCAAAAAAATCCTTAAAAGGGCCTTTAGGACAAAACTATCTACGTTATTTCAACATTATCGGCCCAAACAAGCGGGCCCTTTGTAATTCACACTCCTTATTCCACGCATATGCCTTAATAATAAGAAACATTCCCAGAGAATTGTTGCAGGTCTCCCAAACAATTCTTTTACTTTACGGTCCTCTACCAAGGTGTCGCTCTCAGTTTCTAAGCTAATTTGTCAAAATTGCCATCTTCAAGTACTTAGAGATTTCATGTGAGGCTGTATTGCTCCCAGTGGGACATACGCAGTCTCCCAGAAGACTGAAATGAGATGAATCAGGGCACTTTGTGCTTTCCACTTTGTGAAAGCTGATGCATCCTTTCTGCAGTGCACTGCTTAGGCTGTTTTCCTTTACAGTACTGTGAGAAATAGGGGAGCACCATCAACCTACAGAATAGTAATATGGTAAAACAAAAGAATATGGCAATGGTTTTTGTGTTTGTGTGTGTGTGTGTGTGTGTGTGTGTGTGTGTATGTGTGGTATATGTAATTTACCCATCTCTTCCAGTTCTGCTGTCATGCTTTTGGAGCGCAGGGTGAGGCTGGTGCTGGGGTCTCTCTTGGGAGGTGGAGGAGCTGAATGGTCATCAAGGAGGCAGGGAGGGAGGGACAACAAAAATACATCACAGTTTACCAGAACAGCCAAGGATTAGGAATTAAAATGAGTTTAAAAGTCAGATTCCAGTAAGCAATGTCATCAATGTATGGGGTTAGCTATTCTTGTCACTCCACGCTTGTGTATATTCAGGCAGATAAATACCCTTCTTGCGGACAACATCTCCAGTGTCAGGTTTGCGTGACACAGACACCACTTTCATAAGGAGACGGCTCCCACCCTGTCGAATCAGAGAGACCACTTGCCTGTGTCCCACTTTTATCACACTCACGCCATTCACCTGAAAAAATCACACAGTGAGAGAGAGAGAGAGTCCTATTACATTTTCTCATTTCATTTTCTTCTGTTGATTTCTATAGATAACAGTATGTCACACAGTGATAGAAACAACATAAACAAGTCTATTTGACATTACCTCATCACTTGATATGATTTGAAGAAATGGTGCGATGATTTAGGCATGTAGTTTGTACAATGTGATTGGAGGGTATAAGCTTACATTACTTGTTGCTATCTCTTTGCTAAAGATTGAAACTTTGTTTGCTTAAAAGAGCACATATTATGGAAAACTGACATTTTTTCATTCTTAAAAAATGAAATAGTTTGATGTGCCATGTAAACAATACTAAAGCTTCAAAATGTACCATTCATTCATAGCTGAAAACTAAGCTGCACATTTTAAATTCATGATATTAAAGCCAGTACATTTAAATATATCCACTCATTCAGGCTACAGTAGTTCAGCTCCGCCTATTCATGTTGAAGTTACAAGGAATGTTTAAGCCTAAGGTGCTCTCATATGTATCTGTCTTAAACGAAAACAGTCTGCTTAATTGAAGAGAGGTTGGGAAACGGTCAGGTAAAAACAAATTATAAATTACAGTACACAGACATCCTAAGTATCACAAGGTAAAAATTGAAATACAGGGAAATGTTGAATTCAAAATTGTGTGCATTTGATTTTCCACTTAATTATAGTAGTAACAATGTGAACATGAAAAAAATCAGAAAAAAAGATTATAATAAAAAGATCTAATCCATATTCTGTGACAGATTCAATTAAAGCAAACATCCTATGACAGACATTTCTTCTTCAGTTTAAACCCTACAGGCCCTCACTTCTATGAGGAAGTCCCCTGTTCGTAGTCCCGCCCTCCATGCTACCCCCTCCAGGTCCACTGACTCCAGGTATTGCAGGGCAGGGAATGCAGGAGTCGGTGTGAACTCTTCAATGGGAGTTTCAGCTAATAACAGAAAATGTACATAGTAACCGTAAACATGTGACAGGCACAGGTTTGTATGAGTGTATAAATAGATTTATATATGTAATGTATACATATGTGTGTGTATGTGTAAAAAAGAGAGAACTGTAGGAGTAGCAGACCTTTAGCCCCTCTTAGAACAAAGCCAAATCCTTCACTGTCTCTCTTCTGTAGTGTGGCAGTTTTCTCCTCTATCACATAATCACTAAGGGGCAGGCACACATAAACACACAGTAGTAACACATTAATTCAAACCACTGTACTCCTAAATCCCAAATAAGTCAACCTCAAAGCTCTCAAGCCGGAAAAGTGACAGAGATGATGAAGAGAGACTATATACCTGTAGGAGGTATAGTTGTCATAGGAGCCAACAGTGTAATGCCTAAAAAGCCTCTTGGTGCGATCCTCTCTTGTCTCTGCAAAATAAATCAACCATAGGCATGATAAAGTACTGTTTTATTGATAAATCACAGCACTAAAATATAGTCAATAATTTCACGTAAATATACTATAGGACCCACATACCAACTAGTTTGTTCAAGTATTTAAACTAACATGTCCAACCTGTCAGAATTTGTTTTGCATCAAGATACAGAAATAGAAAGGCTTTATAGTCATTGTATAACTGCATACAGTGAAATTAGGAGCACTGCTCCTGCTGGTGTCATAATAAAGAAACACACAGAGATTTAAAAATATACTTACGTACATGAATATACATATATTTATGCATACTTACATATATATGTGTACTTATGTATACTATATATTTAGTATCATGGGTATGTGAAACAGATTTTATATTAAATACTTAATATTTATTCAATATTCAAAGAAGCGAGGACATGATACTGGTTGTGTGTCTGTGTGTGCTGGCTGTGTATGTGTGCATGCTCTAACCTAGCCGTGGGTCGTACTGTCTCAACTGGACCTCCTCTACGCAGTGAGCAGGAAACCAACCGGTTCGTCCTTTAACTGAGCCTTCCCAGAATCCTCCCTCACCTATGCTCAGCACTGGGAGAGAAACAGGTTTGTCAAACATGATTTCCAAAATTTATAAAGGCTCCTCTCAGATCTGCTCAATGAAACCAATGTACCTAGCGTTTCACATTTAGGCATGTGTTGGCTTGTGGTGGTGACATGCTGTTGACATGGCTCTTGATGGCGCATGAAGAATATTAAGTGAATATGAGGTTGTATTCATTTTTCAGCTTCAATGTGAAGCTATACTTACAGTACCATTCAGTCAGAGCTGTTACATCCAGCTCTACCCGCTGACAATCACAATAACTTTAACAATGAGGTCAATACATCTGATGTTTGGCAAGCATGCCACTAAACATGCCACTCATGTTTAGCATGCAGGCATGAACCATGAATGTTCCTGTATGATCTTATGTCCATTACAGAATTATCCTAATTCTATTTTAAGCATTTGGATTGAATGTCTTACGACTTTTGTATTACAGACGTATATTTGGTGCAACCTGTATTGGAACACTGTATATGGGTGCTCCCAACATACTGTAAGACGGACTGACCTTTGACCCTCTCCCCGCGGTTGAGTGTGATCTCACCCTCACCCTGCGGAGTGTGTGAGCTGACTGCAATGAAGGTACGGCCAGGCACGGCACTGTACAACCTCCTCTTTGGCCCTCGTGACACAGCAGGAGGACTGGGCTCCCTCTGCACAGGACTGCCAGGGCTGCAAAACAGTCAGACACACACACACACACACACACGCCACTACTAAATTACTGCCTTGACACCATCACCACACTGTAATCACCAGGAAAAGTGGTAATGTGAAGCAACTTTCAGGTTTTAAAGCAATGCCATAGGCACCTTCAGCAGACTATGCTGCATAGCACTCAGAGAAGACTTATGGATCAATCAGTGAGCAGCAAATGAACAAAAGCAACAGCAAAGCAGAAAATTCTGGCCTGCCTATAACAAGAATCCATGAGCTGTATGAATGAGTGCAAAATTAAACAAGCTAAACTTTGTTATCAAACATATGTTGTAATGTGTTCAAGTACATGACACAACAGTGTTCGGTTAGGCACACCTGAGGTGTCCGCGGGTCTGTCTCCTGAGGCTGCGTGTGTGTGTGTGCGCCCCCTGTGGGCTGCGCTGAACAGGCGATATGTCATCAGGCTCCAGCGGGGGCAGGCTGTGCAGGGAGGGGGCCGGTGAGGGCGCAGGCAGACTCTCGTCCAGAGCATTGTCACTGGCTGAACGCATCAGGGAGCGGCGTGGCGACACACACACCCCGCGGCGCCGGGACGAGTATGAGGGGCTCTCCCTGAAAGGCACTGCGACAGAAAGACAGTCTCACACACATACACACCATCGACCAGGGTCACATACGCATACACAGAGTCAGGTGTCTGTGTATTCTCTGCGATCCCAGTGCATGACACTGAGCCATTATTGAAGGTGGCAAACATGCAGGTAACAAACAGTTTACACCACACATACATCAACTGCATACTCACAAACAGAAATAGACATAGATGTGAAATACTTGGGTATTATTCTACATGCCTTAAATGCTAAGGGGCAAATCAGAAATACCTGGATCATAATTATGCTATTTAGTCATTCGCAGTGTCATGCTGTATAAAGTCTTAAGGCACAGAGAATGATGCCCATTAAGTAGTTAGAGATTACACAAAAGGATAACAAAAACTGTGCAAAGAGATTGAACAGGTGTCACAGAATAGATTCATGGACAACCCAGAGATTGAGCAGAAAAAACTTCATGATACAGAGAATACACAGAAGTACATATACAGTATTTTACACACACCCGTACACACACACACACACACACACACACACACACATTCACACACAAACAGACCATATAGAGATTACAAACGGATGACTCACAGATTACATCAAGATCACACAGAGGAGCACTGAGATTTACAAGGAGAGCACACACAGATTATAATGATGTTACATGAAACCTATATATTTGCCTACATTATTGTAGAAGAGTAGAAGATTCTTATTCGGTATGTAGATTTGATTGAGGATATTCTTGGACTAATTTTATCCTGATTTCAGATTAAACCTCAGAGCTAAGCAGAGATTTAATATACTCATTTTTTTCACTATTTAATTATTGAACATAATTTAATTTGAAAAGCCACTCCTTCTTATATATACAGAGTTGAATACACTGCCAGAGTTGATTTCAGGGGTCTTTCTCAGAAACATTATGCTAAGATGCTATCATGAGTAGAAGTTCGACCTGTCTCTAACAGCTAAGCTGACTTTAAAAAGACAAATGATTTTGAGAGCTCGTCTCTCTCTCTGACACAGAGACTAATGCAGCAATCCGACCTGTCAGTTACACGTTGGAGTGTTTTTTATGTGCTCATCGATTCCATTATTGTTACAAAGTGCCCTGTTCTGGTCCACTTAATGAAACAAACTGGATTATTAAAACACTGTCAAAAGACTGCATTTCGCTGGCTTTCATCTGTGCAGGTGAGTCAGATTTGCCAAAAATGCAGAAAGGGCCACTTGTGAGAGTCATTTGTGGGAGTTTACTGGTAAACATTTTATGATCTCACAGTGCAAGAGCTTGGTAAAGACAAATTAGGTCTTACTTACCTACATCTGAGGTTTTATGGATCTTTATGATCTCTGCCAGGTCAAAATTCCCTGCAATAATGGCCACCTACAAATCCCAGTTTCAGCATTCAATTAGAATATATGTATATAAATGGAAAAATAAATCAAGGAAAATGTACTTATCATCATCTGATTGTGAGACAATGTGTGTGAAGATTATTTACTTTTTGTTTGAACCTGCAGAGATTTTCTTTACAAAAACTGTACAATTCTCCAAAAAGCTACCTGGAATGCTGTCTGGTTGTTGTAGTTCTTGATTTCTTTATTTGCTCCCCTAAACAGCAGCACTCTGGCACAGCTGTCCTGCAGGGAGGGGAGGGGGTGGGGTGGAGTTGAGGGACAGGCGAGGGGAGTAAAGGGTCGAGTACAGACCACAGAGAGAGGAGAGGGTATACTGGTGTAGGGTTGAGGAAACGTATATAAATCATGTTAAATATGACAAATGGTCATGTGTATAGGTACAGGCATATACATGGCTGTAAGGGACTCTTAAGTAACAGTTAAAATCTACAGTTTTTCCAAGCAAGTCTATCTGAGTATTTAAGCATGCAGTTTTCACAATGCAAAGTAAGTATAAAACTCAGTACACCAAAGTAAGGTAAAGCAAAGTAAAGAAGTAAGAGGAAAACCATGTAAACAATTAAGCAAACTGTCGCTTTAATATACGACATGACCAAAAGTATTTGGACACCCCGCACATCACATCTCTGTGTGCTTGTTTAACATATCATTCTTCAGTTATGCTCATTAAATGAAATTCATCCTCCATTTGCTGCTGTAACAGCTTCCACTCTTTTAGGAAGACTTTTCACGAGATTTGTAACTGCCCAAGTCATGAAAAACATGGCCAGACCATTTTCCCACCTCCATCAAACTTATAGTGGGCACTACGCATTCGGGCAAGTAGCTTTCTCCTGGTATTTCCCAAATCCAAACTTATCCATCAGACTGCCAGGTATAGAGTGTGATTCATTGGTCCAGAAAACATGCTACTCCTGCTCTAGAGTATTCTGACAATGTGCTTTACACCACACCATGCCACTGACACTTGGCATTGCACACCACTGACACTGTATTGTGCATGGTAATTTTAGGCCATTCATAAAGGTCCTTATGGACAGTGCTGTGATTCCAGTGGCAGTCTGCAATTTGGAATGAAGACAGACGATTTTTACACACTAGTTGTTGGTAGCATCCTACGAGAGTGCCACGTTGAAAGCCACTGAGCTCTTCAGTACAACCCTTTCAACAGTTAATGTTCATGAAGTTCGCAATGGTGTATGCTTGAATGTATGCACCTATTAGTGTCAAATGTGACTTAAATAACCCACTAATTAGAACAAGTGTCCATATACTTTTGTACGTAGTGGATGTGTGTATGTGTTTGTGTGTATATACCTGGTTGTAGAGAGCACACAGGTGCAGTGCTGTGTTTCCTGAGGCATTCTGCGCACTCATCTCTGCTCCGTAGAACAACAGGTGCTCAAGGTGCTGCACGTTCCCATGGCGACAAGCCTGCCAAGAAAGACCCAGTAACACCCCTTCCAGGCATCAGCACACAGCTGTGGGTAGAATAAGGACCATGTGCGTGTTTGTACATGTTTTACCTGGTGGATCTCCTGCCAGCCGTTCTCATCACTGTAGCCAAGCTGAGCGTGGTCATACAGCAGCAGCTCACAGCAGTACGGATCTCCCCCAACCATGGCACTATGGTAAAGAGGAGTAAGCCCACGACTGTCCTTATAGTCTGGGGACGCCCCCAGATCCAGCAGTGTCTGCAGAGGGGGAGGAGAGAGGAGAGAAGGAAAATAAATACAGAAATTGTTTGCAAGCATACTGCAGCCTTTAGACAGATATAGACTTATCCACCTAAAAGCTGCTCTGCCTAAACCAAACCTTAATCTTAGTCAACCCATATGTCCCCAGAACATAAAAAAATTGGTAAATTAATTTTTCAATAGTTTCCATGAATCATAAACCAGTTCTAAAAACGAAGAACAAGGGTCATACATCAGGCATGCAGATTGGTAAAGGAATAGATCTTCAAAGAAAAAAATGGGTAAAAAAAACAACATAACAGACAAAATTAGACAGGGGTCTAACTAAGATGTGCCTTTGAAATAAAAGTAAACTTTAAGCTTCACACAAAAAGTTCCCTAGTAAGCAAAAGAGTTATTACATCATCTACATAGAACAAACTGTCACGTCTGTGCCGCCTTGGTCATGCCCTCAGTGACCTCCGTCACCAGAGTACTAGTACACTGACAAGACGGGACTAGTACTAGTCCCGTCTTGTCACAAATGACGTCATAGTAGGTTTGGGTCTGAGCCTGGTGCCGGGCAGCTCAGCTGTTTCAGATTAGTTCTCTCCTCACTCGTCAGCTGGGTTGCTAGGCACCAGGTAATGGGCTCAGCTGTCTTACGTGTTCTCTAAGTCTGTCATGTTTAAGTTTCATTAGTTCAAGTTTGTGATTGGTTGTTCATGCCGAGCCCCCCTTGTGTGTGTGAAAGAAAAGACGGCCGGTCCAGAACGGCAGGCGTGCGGTCACCCATCACCAACGCTCGCTTGCTCTGCTGGGACATTCAGTTCTAGTCTAGCTCTGGTGTAGGAGCGAGCACGGACTTTGTCTCTTATCCATCTGCTCTCCTCTCCTCCTCGGCTTGCGCTTTGTGTGGCAGGCGGATTGCAGTCCGAGCCTGAGTACTGGAGCCAAGGCAAAGGCGGCTATAGACTATCACAGTGGACGGTGACTGTCCCCCTCTCTCTTTGTGTGTCTGTTCTCTGTTTTCTACACAGACGTGACTATAGAGCGGCCCAGCCAGTGAGCGGGGATTTGCCCCTTCGTGGCTCCCATGGAACGTGGAGCTGTATTTTACCGGCCACCTGGGAGTGAGCCTAGATGCATCGGGACCGAGACAGCCACCCAGCTGATCGTGTCCTTTTAACCCTGCCCAGCGGAGAGTGGAAGGACTTCAGTGATTGGATCAAGCACCATTTCAGTTCGTGGACTTGTTTCGTTCGGAGCTCACTAGCTCACACCTTGTTCTCAAGTTCGAATAAACATTCTTGTTTCGTTTAAGTTCTCTCGCAGTTGCGTTCTCCTTGCTCGTACCACCCATGACACAAACTTAAATATGGAATCTTTTGGCAGGTTTTAGTGGACAGTTCTATTTATTTACTGACAACATAACTTTTGCACCACAACATTTTATATAAATTAAATGGATATATTTAATATACATTAAATATATTAAAATGTGTGTGCAGAAGTGTCCATATCCATAAAATACAGATGCCTGCTGAAGAAGCCTTGGTAATTCACACACACACACACACACACACACACACATATCCCAAATGACAGTGACTGCTGATGATTAACTCACAGTTAGAGCTACGTGATTGTGCGTCTGTACTGCTTTGTGCAGTGCGGTAATGCCATCTCTGGTTCTGAAGTCGAGGTGAGCACCTCCACTCCTCAGAACTTTAATCAGTTCAGCGCTCAACTCCAGCTGGGCTGCCAGGGTGAGTGGAGACTCTGAAACACAACACACACACACACACACACACACACACACACACACACACAATACAAGCCTATTACAAGCGTTACTTGATCTCTCACAAATAATACTACGGTCAGTCTTTTGGCTTTGCAGAAAAAAACAGTAGAACTGACTAAATGATCAGAATCAGAATCAGAATGATGTTATTCTGAGTAAGTTACTCATATTTGGCTTAGAACTTCAGTGAAGTTACTGATATATCTCCTTGAATCAATGACAAAAAACACTTGCGTTTGAGTGCATACTTTTAAACCAACAAAGCAGTAGCTAATTCAAAGCTTGCTGGAAGAATTTTGTTTGGGTTAGTCATCTTATAATGTCAGTTTAGTGTTCAGCAGTGTTATGTTACATGTAGCAACATTTATGTTTGAAAATGTCTGCAGAACATTTTTATTTTTATTTACCACAAATAAACCGAATTTTTTGAAAATGGCCTTTTCTCATAGAGAAAAAAAACAGATCTGAAGTTCCTTATCTTGGCGTAACGCAGACTAGAGAATGACAACATGACCTCAGAGGTCTGCCCTGCACAGCATTAAAGCAGGCCACTAGCCAAAGCTGATCTTGATCTACATAGACTGCAACTCAAGGAGTGATGACTCTTGCCAAGTTCACTGAGCAGTTCTTGCCCCATATGCATCATCACTATTCTGTCCCTAAATTAAACTCAGTACAAAAACAAATGTGGATAGCAACAAAACCATAATAAATTCTCAATAATATGGATATATTAATTTGTATTTGTTGAAACTGGTTCTACTAGTCCATTAACACTGCTGTAATGTAATGTAATGTAACTGCTAACTTCTTCTAGACCTAGCCATTGAAGTCCATCCTTTCTCTTCAATCCTGTGTTCTCCATCCAAACCTCCAAACCTCTCATCAAAGCTACTCCCTCTCATGATACACAGCAACAGAAAGTTACGTTGGAGTGAGTGCCATGATCCAGAAATTGCTAGTGTGGCTGCATGACTTGGTCCATATAAAGAAGCCACTGACTTGGTTATCAATGTAAAAATATGAATGGACTAGTAGAACCAGTTTCAACAAATACAAATTAACCATGCTTTGGGGATGATGCTTTGAATATAGAAAAAAAACAAATATTACACTTATGTGCAATCACAAAAAATTACTATTTTATTGTGAAAGAATGCAATGGTCAGATGTGTGACTACACAAAAAAAAAGTTACATTCTCCTCACCTCCACTATCTGTGTCATGGAAGTTGGGATCTAGCCCTTTCTCCAGAAACCTGCAGACTTTCTCCACATTCCTCTGCTGAACATACTCCATGAACTTCTTCAGATTGGCCTGAAAAGAAAAAAACAGCTTAAAATGAAAAATAATATTATTATTTATGCTTTGATAAAATAAAGGTATAAACCATATAAATTCAGAGATCAATGGCACTGTGTTTTACCTTAGTATGGAGTTTGGCTAATTGCTTGTCATCCACATGGCTCTGAGTGTAAACACGTCTCTTATAGCGGAACTGCAGACATAAACCCACAAACAATAAGTTACCAAGGATCATAAATATTAAGGCATTTACTATTGTTTTTCATTCTAATCTCTGTGTGTTGCAGCAGTAGTGTGCAGTTGAATACCATTTTCCCTGTACATAGAAAAGAACAGAAAACCCTCTCACTCAAAACAAACTTAGAATAGAACTGAACAGTGAATGAGCAGCTGCTGAATTTTGTATGCAGAAACATGTCTAAACTATTGTCTATTATTTAGATGAAGATGTGGCAAATAGAGATTAGACTGAGGCAAGATGTTTATCTTGTGGTGGTACGACTGAGCTCTGGTGTGTGTGTGTGTGTGTTTGTTTGTGTGTACCTCTAGGTAAGGTACAGGTGTGACAGTAGGGAGGGGGTACTCCCTGAGCAGTCTCTCTTCATCCAAGAACTTGCCAGCTCGGCCGTTGAAGGCTGGGAGGTAGAGGCCATAATTTAGCACGTCCGTCAGACTTTGGGTCAGAGTGACCAGGACTCGCTGCTTGCAAACCCACACTGGAGCCTCCAGGTCCAAGCGCAGACATTTCTATACAAACAAACCACCACAAAATGAACCCACAAACGCACAGATACAGAACAATTATATCTGTTTGTGCTGGGTTTATTATAATAAGCTGTTATTACAATAAGCTATTGCCCTAATAGCATTTTACAGTTATTCTCAAAGGGTCATGAGGAACAATCTGTGTCTGTTTGTATTTTTAAGTCTAGAGAAGGCAAATGCTGTATTTTCAAGGCAACCAACAAAGTAATGCTAGTGTTTCCCAACAACAGTCCCGTAGTGCATCGGCACTGCATAGTTTTGTGTATTACCTTCTTTAATGAACTTAATTCAGCTCAGGCAGGTGCTGATAACTATCTATTGATACGACCCAAGTGTTAACATGACTCCAGAATACACTAAACTAGGGGTGCCCAAAGTGGTCTGCCCAAAAGTCACCCCTAACTGTACACCTTCCTTCAATGAGAGAACACATTTAATGCTACATATAAATTGCTAAATTCTTATTTTTATTTAAAAATATATTTTAAACTCTATTGTAAGAAAATATAAGCCTAAAGTTATAAAATAAAAAATCTAAATGTACCCGCCTTGTTTATTTGTAAATTGTTTTGGCACTGTGACCTTTGGACCAACACAAACACTGCACTTTGGCACCTCATGAAAAAAACGTTTGGACACCCCTGCACTGAACTACGCAAAGAGGGGAGGCTTCAACACTGGAAATAGGAAACACAGATCTGTTCTACAGTGACACTCTGGATGTCTTATTCTGAATGGGAACAGACTAAAGTAAGTGATGATGCTTATTATTCTACCCAGACAGTCATTGCCAGGCAAACTGATTTTGTATAACACAAAAGCTATCTAGATATGCAGAAAATTGCAAAGGGAAATGACATGCATACAACCACACACACACACACACACACACACACACACACACACACACACACACACACACACACACACACACACACACA
>JBBPCZ010000136.1:33580610-33590856 GCA_037974445.1 Brycinus macrolepidotus | reverse complement strand
TAAAGTACAGATACGTAAAAATGTACTTAAGTACAGTAACGAAGTACAAATACTTTGTTACATTCCACCACTGCCTGCAATATATTACCTGCAATATATTACCTGTGTTCTTCACCTCATTTTCTGATCCCCACATTTGCTTTGAGCTTGTCACTTACTTCATGTCTTTGTGTGTTTGCTTGTTTGTAGGATGTTTTTCTAGGAGTAGGGGAGCTCTTTTGTCGTCACCTGCTGATGTTCCCCAACTGAAGTGGACTAGTAGATTTTCAGATCTTCAGAGGAGTTTTTTTTTGTTTGCTGTTATTGCTATTTTGATGACTCCCACTTTACTGCTCATTTGTCCTTATTCTTTTTTCCTTTTTAATGCCCAGAATCTACCAAAGCTTGCAGTGAAAATCTGACATGTTTTAATGCCTGGAAGTGGGGAAAATCATACAACAGAAAACCCTGTGGTTTTTGACTTGTCTTGTTTTCTTTTACCACTTGATGGAAATTTAATTGGTCTCCTGTCATCCACAGCTCTCCTCTCAAGCTTTATAGAACTCCTGTAGACATGTTTGTTGAGAGAGTGCCCATGTAAATATCCCTGGAGATTTCCTGGAGATGTGTAATATATTTTTATACAGCAAAATTTTACTGTACTATAGATAGTTGTAATATTCCACAAGTGTACTGTACAGAATGATGGAATCGGTAGATAACTAGCTAACTGAGTTTTTTTTTTTTTTTTTTTTTTAATAAATAAGACGGTCAAAGACTAGATGTAGTTATCCCCTCTCAGTCCAATGTTTATCTTGTACTGTTGCATCATGCTCTTCTGATAATATATGAGGATTATTTTAATGTCTTTTCTCTTTCTATGCTTGTATATAGCTGAAGCTATATACAAGCCAAGGACCATGTATACATCTCAATTGAATGGTGCTACTGCTAACACTAGCTTTTTAGACTTGTATAGAAAAGCTCTTAGATTGTTAATAATGGTGCTCTATAGTTTATGGAGTACCCTGGCTTACTATACTGTTGGATCTTGTCTTTGTAGTAAAGCAGAAAATGATGCAAAATTTGCCACCATTTTTGTCTGTTTGGCTAAATGTTTCTTTGTTCAGTCTGCTGCTTTACTCCAGCACTCAGAACTCTCTGAGTGGAGGCCAGTGTTTTTCATTGTTTGTTCCCAGCAGGTCTAATGTTGACTAGCTTGTATAAAATCATCTAGTTCTCACACAGGACTCTTGTTTATTTGGAACGCAGAGGCCAGAGGCATCTGGGAGTCATTTCTATCGGCCCAGATTTGCTGTGTAGGAGGGACTTGATGAAAAACCTGCCAGAGGCCTTGGCTCAGCGACAGCTGCCCTGGCCGGCGCACATACTAAACACAATTCAGAGGATCATTACTATGCACTTTCAAAGAGCTGTCGTGTGTATGTGCTCATGTGCAGCCAGAAATTATAACTTTTTTCTCTCTGAATTTAGCTTTACCAGTGTTATGACAAGAACTTTTGAATGTGAAAAAATAAATTGTATATTGCAATGGTAACCTAAATTCAATCTAAACAAAAGATGGATTGCTATTCTTGTGTAAATTGATTAGAAATAATATTGGCTGCTTTGAACCAGAGGTATTGTCTGAGTTCATTTACAGTACATCTAGACCCAGACCCATAAAAGTGTTCATGAACAGTTCATCAGCAATTCCAACAAATTTATTATGGCCATATACTAGTTGTTTTCAAAATAAACATATTCACGCTTTTAAACTTTTCCCTTAACCCTCCCTGAATTCCTCATTAAAATGTAGGGTCAAACATTTATTTTGAATAACTAACTGTTTTGTATATTCAGGCAGAGTCTTATAGAAGAGAGAGAGCTGTGGGCAGGAAAAGAAGTTATGGAAAATGCCCTGTCTGACCCCATTTCTCAAGGCAAAGACCTTCCGTTACTCTCTTTTGACCACTATTCAAATAACTGACGTAAATGATTCTGGCTGCTCCCTTAAGATTTGTTACAGTATGTTTTACTGAACTGTGTAAAAGTCCAGGTCCATTGTAATACGTTTCCTCTAGTTGTTCCCTTGCAAGTCCGAGTACTTAATTCATGTTTTTTAACTCATTAGTTGGAAAGTGTAATCTTTTCTCTAATACTTCACAATTCAGAAACAATGGTGTGAAAATGCAAATGTTAAAAACGATTTTCTTGATTTGGCCCATAGCAGTACTGCACAGATCAGGAATTTCAGTCTTATATCAAGAACAAAGACTGAAAAACAAAACCTTAAACTCACATCTGGAACCCTTTCATGTACCACTCTTCCAAAGGGTTTGGTAATGTGAATACTGGCCAAGTTTGAGCCAAGTCAGTCTGTTAACCTTCCTTTGCTCGAAGATTCTGTTCTTTTCAGTATCCCTTCACTACTTTGGTCATGATTATGCAGGGTAATAACCATAACCAACAAAACCTTTGGAACAAGATGCCTACTAGTCTAACCTGCAGCAAACATGACCAAGCCTATGCTTTCTGCATAGGTTGATGTGGTCATGTGACTATCCATCTGCGCAAGCTGTGCTTACTCAGTTCAAGATGGCTGAAAGATGTCAACTGCGGCTATTGCAGAGGGAGATGGGGAAGGGTGGAAGAGATCGTATCTAATATGTTAGATGGAGTGTGTGTGTGGGAGAGTTGGGGTATATCTGTGTCAGATATGCCCCTCCTTCTAACTCTTAATTCAGTGTTGCTCCAGGCCTTTCCTCTGTCTCTATATTTGTCATTGTTGAGTGTTATTATACCCGTGTTCATTTTGTTCTTCCTCTGTTTTCCACACCGATATTGAAGTGGAACAGTGTTTTGGAACAGTGATTTAATATGGTCAAACAAAGCAACCAGTAATTGGATTCTCATGCTGAGAAGTTGTGCTCACAGACAGTGTGGCTCACCCCGGGTAGCTCAGGTGCATGTGCATTCTTTGTTAGCCGTTTCATTGAGTTTATGAATGGGCAGCTACTGATGTGTTGAGATAATCTATGTCACTGATGCAGGCCAGTTGTCAGTTGACCACTGGGCAGCAGTGGCTCTCCTCAGTGCTTATTTTTAGAGACTGGCTAACTCATTTTTTTTTGCTGTTTTTGTTCTGTGACAAAGTAGATCTCTGAAAGCATCACAGCTTTAGTTTATGATGATCCATCTGAAGGTCACATGGATATATTATTAGGATTGGATTTGAATATTAAAATCTGACCAAATTGTGTTTTGGATTGATTTCTGATCTTGTTGCATGCATGTGAGTCCATTTTTATACAAGCACATCTAAGAACACCACCAAAATAAAAAAAAAAACAGTTTTACTAAAGCTTGGGCAGCCAATATGTCCGGTATGACCTGCTGTAGTGAAAAAAACGTTTATAACACAAGTGCATGTGAAACCAAAACAAACATGAAGCTGTGTACACGGTCTCACAGCGTAAGTTAGCCTTTAACTTTTGTCCACATGGAATCACTGACATAACATATTCCAGAGGGGTATGTTACATATTCCAGAGGGGTTGAGCCTGTGCTTTAATGGGCACTGAGCAGTTAGTACACTGTTGTTCTTAAGTTTTATTATTATTAGTCTGATTGTTAGCAAGCACCCTTTTGTTCTTAAGTTTTATTATTTGATTATTTTTATTCCACCTGTTTTTTTGAGCCACTTGTATTGAATTTTGACAGAATCCAACTAAAAGGGTTTGTCTAGTGTATTTTGTATTCAGTTTTTTTGATGTGTATTCAGTTTTTGATTGGTTGATCAGGAGCAGAGTATTGATTGTTTAAAAAATTGATTTTTGTGGTTGAGTGGCCTTCAAAATGTATGGGGAGAGAGAGAGAGCAGTGGGGTAAGTCACCTTTAAAGTGCGTAGAGGAAAGTGACTTTGGGATGTCACGGCTAAGGCAGCCAGAAAGCAACACAGCACGGAGCAACAAATCAGTCTTAGGGAGTTATAGACACAGCAAGACTCATTAACAGACTTCAAGACACTAAAGCTCAGGTAATTTATTTAAAAAAAGACGTGTTTTACTGTTGTGGTTTAGATTTTAGATCTGTGTGCTGAGAGAGCCGGTGACATGACATACGGAAGCTTAGGGCAGAACAAAAGGCGAAAAAATGAAACGCGAAGAAAAACACTGAGCAAAAAACCCAGCACGCTCATAAAACTGACTTCTAGACACTAAAGCTCAGGTCAGTTATATAAATAATCAGCCTGTGAATGCTGCCACGCATTCAGCCGTTCCCATAAATGGCTAGGAAAAGCCGGTGGCACCCCCACCCACCAGTGGTGCAGCGGGTAGAGCGCCCGTTTCTGAACTGATCAGGAGTTGAGTATTGATCATTTTCAATCGATAATTTGGTTCATAGGCCTCCATTCATTGAATGTTGGCCATTCTGACGTCACTTCACTGTTGGCAGAGAGCCAGAAAAGGCCTTGCAGCATGGAAGAGAAATCAGCCACTAAACATATGGTGTTAGGAGAGATGAGCCCCTGACTGGAATGTGTCAAAAGTATGTAAGTTTGAGAGTGCAAGTCTTATTTTAACTGCTGTTTTGGTTATTAATAAGGAAACAACCCCTTTGCATTACTTAGAGCAGTTTGAAATGGGTTTCTGCTCAGTTGCATCTCCCCCCTTTGCACCGCCCATTTACAGCCACTTTATATGTGCTCTTAATGCGGGTTGTTTTAACTCCTCCTGCCTGGTCTACTGGTTAATGATCGGCGCTGAGAGAATGGTTTTTTTTTTCTTCTTTTTTTCACCCATCAAGAGCCCCTCTTTTCAGGCATCCACAGGTCAGTGAAATGCGTCACTGTTTGTTGTAGTTTATAAAAAAAAAATAAAAAAAAAAATTTAGTTTTCCGGCAAACTGCTCGAGCTGAGCTCTGGAAGCCTGTTTTTCTCTCAGTGGCCACGGCGGCCAATACCCCTCCTCCCCAGATGGAACCACACCTACCATTACACCCTTTTAGCGCATGAGCCAGAGTATGAAAACGTGTTTTAGAGCTGTTGGTTTGCCAAATTGCTAGTCAGCTCAGCTGATTAGAAGCGGTATCTTCACTTTTCTTGGTGATAACGCGTGGGAGTGTGACAGTGTACATTTTTGGGCTGTTTTCTCTGAGCTCTGACCTTTCTCCCCCTCCTTGTCTCTGTGCTGTTTAGTAACCGCCTAGCAACACCATAGCAACCATTAGTAACCGCGTAGCAACATCATAGCAACCATTAGTAACCACTTAGCAACATCATAGCAACCACCTATTAACAGCTACAGTTACCATAGCAACTGTGCAATCACACTTTGCATTTTCTTGTGGAAATCCGGTTATTCTTTTTCTTTTCATAGCTGGAATTTGGCGCCTCTTCTCCTACAGTTTTTGAAATATTGGCAAATATCTGTGGGTGAAAATGTGTTTATTTTGACCTTAAAGAGACTAAAATGTGTAAGTTTGAGAGTGAGAGTCAGTTTTGCTGGATGCCACCTTTTTGTCTGTGCTGTTTTATTCTCTGTCACGGCCACGTGCATAAGGCTCCCCCTTTTAAAGGGGAACTCCATTTCCAAAATCACCTCATAATGAAGTGTTTAAGGTGTAAACAGAGAGGTTCAGAGTGGGTTTGATGTGAGATGCTCTATTCTGGAGAAACTCTGTGAATCAGAATTGTTCACAGCGGTGGTGAATGGAACCAGATTTCCAGCACTAAAAGTTCCCTGATAGAAAGTTAAAAAGTTAAAGGTGGAGGCGCCAGAATGTAACTGCAGGACACCATTAGTAACCACCTAGCAATACCATAGCAACCACCTAGTAACAACCAGTTACCACAGCAACCAAGCTATCCCACTTCCCATTTTCTTGCTGAAATGCATTATTCCATCCACTTTTTGGCGCCGCTTCTAGTCGGAGCCTGCACTGAATTTTGGCAAACTTCCAACATCAAAATGTCCATTAATATCCATGTGTTGAGCTTGTACACAGGTAATCTATCAGATGATTGTGGCCAAATATTGATCATTTAAAAAAAAAAAAAACGTTTTTTGTGACCGAATTACCTCCATAATGTACAGGAGAGATAGCGGTTGCGTAAATTGCATTATGAGTCTATATGGCCGTGTCTATATGTCTGTATGTTGTAAACTTTGTAATGTCATGCGTATGGTGCCTGCAAAAGGAACTCAACACAGATGCAGAGGGAAAAATACGGAGCAAAACATACATCAGACTGCTGAAAACACTGAGCGTGCGGGAGAATTTAGCCACTGAACACATGGCATTAGGAGAGACGAACCCCGAGTCAAAGGTGTGTTAATTTGAGAATGTAAGTCTCATTTGTAACTTTCGTTTTGGTTAATAATAAGGAAATGATTCGTTTTCGTTAGAACGGTTTGAAATTAGGTTAACTTGGTCATTAGGTTAACTTGGCCAGCGAGTTTTGTGCTGAACGGAGATTTCTCTGATTCTCTTGATCTGTTAGTAAAATGTTCTGATTTTTTTCTGCTGCGCCTCAGCAACCATTAGTAATCACCTAGCAACAACCCCATTTACCATAGCAACCACGCAATCACGCTTCACATTTTTTCGCAGAAATGCATGTGATCATTATTGTTATTCTTTTTATAGCTTAATTTGGTGCCTCTTTTCCTCCTACAGTTTTTGAAAAATGGGCATGATTCCAATGTTAAAACGTCCATTAATATTCCCTGCAGTGTGTGTATATACGTTTTTTGATCAACTGATCACAAGCCAAGTATTGACCATTTAAAAAATTTATTTTTGCGGCAAGTCGGCTCTGTAATATACGGGGAGAGAGAAGGAGAGTGGTCGAGTTGCCTTCAAAATGTGTATCGGAGAGAGAGCCTGTGACGTCGCGGATATGGCGACAGCAAAGCGACAACAAAATGGAGAAACCAAACGCAAAGAAATGCATAGCAAAACACACAGCAGACTCATAAACAGACCTCAAGACTCTAAAGCACAGGTCAGTTATTTAAAAAAAAAAGTCGCTGTTGTGGTATAATTAAAAATAATCAGTCCGTGAATGGGGCTACGTGTGCTTTCAACCATCCTTAACCATAAATGGCTTGGTAAGAGGAGGTGTATTCATGATTCCCAGTTGTGCAGCGGTAAAGAGCCAATCCCTGAAACAGAAGATCGCAAATTTAAATCCATGGTGCGACCTATTTTTTTTCTCCAAACACTGGTTTTATAGCAACCATGCAATCACACTACGCATTTTCTTGCAGAAATGCCTGTAGTTATTATTTTTATTCCACTCATCTTTTGAAGCCGCTTGTCCTTTGAGTTACTGGAAAAATTCCAACTCTGACACGTGCCTTAGACTCCGCTCTGTTGTGCATGTATAGCATTTATCAATTGGATGATCAGGGGCCGAGTATTGTTCGTTCAAAACTTCTATTTCTGTAGTTGAGTCGCCTCCATGATGTTTGGGGTGGTAGTAGCTTAGTGGGTAAAACACTTGCCTGTGAACCCAATGACCACGAAGTTGCAGGTTCAAACCCCACTTTCCTTGAGCAAGACAATTAACCCTCAGTTGCTCTTGGGGACTGTCCCTGTAACTAATGATTGTAAGTCGCTCTGGATAAGGGCGTCTGCCACATGCCATAAATGTTAATTTGTGGGGAGAGTTGCCTTAAGAGTCTATGTGGGAGAGAGAGTCTCAAAGCAAGCATTGTGACATCACGTCTATGGCGGCGAAAAAGCGGCAAACACAGAATATTAAATTAGTCCTGTGGAGCTAAAGACACAGCCTTTAAGTCATGAAAGCTCAGGTCAGTTAATAAAAGAAAGATGTGTGTCAGTGTTTGTTGTGGTTTATAAAAAAAAAAAAAATCAGCCCGTGAATGCTTGTTTTAGTGCTGCTAGTTAGCTAGCAAGCTGCTAGTTAGCTCCGTCAGCCGAAAAGAGTGTCTGAAGGAGAGTAAAGTGTGGTAGTGTGACAGTTTTTTGTCTGATTCTCTGAGCTGTTTGTTTCCGTGGCAGCGCTGTTAGTTAGCCAAGCTGCTAGCCATCTCAGTTAGCCGATTGAGGTTGTGTCTTCAATTTTCTGTGTGACAAATGTGTGCATATTAATGACACTAAAGTATGGTAGGGTGACAGTGTACGTTTTTGTGCTGAATGGATCTGTTTTCTGTGAGCTCTGAGGTCTTCTGGTCTGTTTGCCCCTTGCCCCTTGCCCCTGCCCCCTTGCCATGCACCTCAGATTTTTTTCTCTGAACATCAGTACGTACTGTCTGTGGGTGAAATGTGTTTATTTTGACCTTAAGGAGATTAAAATGCGTTTGTTTGAGAGTGAGTTTTTGCTGGATGGCAACTCTTTCTCTGTGGTCATGCCCCAATTCCAAAATGCCCCGTGATAGTGTTTAAAATGTAAACAGAGAGGTTCAGAGCAAGTTTGGTGTGAGACTCAGCGAGTCAGAATTGTTCACAGTGGTGGTGAATGGAACTAGACGTCAGCCTCTAAAATCTCCCAGAAAGTCAAACTTGAATTTTAAAAATTAAATTTACAGGCACTAGAATGTCAGTGCTGCACCTCAGCAACCATTAATAACCGCCTACCAACACCATAGCAAACATCTAGCAACAGCCACAGTTACCATAGCAACCATGCAATCACATTTTGCATTTTCTTGAGGAAATGGAGTCTAATTAAAGATGATACATTGGATAAAGAATAGTTTCAAGTAATATGAGAGGGTAGAAGGAATTATGTGTGTCATTGTTGAGGTGGGGAAAAAGTAGAGGAGTTGTAGGTTGTTGAAATGCCCCATGGCTGCCTCTTTTCTTAGATTTGGTAAGTTATTGTTGTCTTCCTCTAATTAGAACAAGAGAGGTTTAACTCTCAGGAGGACCACAGCAGCAGATATGACATCACACTTTTCCCACCAATCCCACAAGGAAGGTTCTTTTGGAATTGTAGTAGCTGCATTCCTCCAAACCACTTACTACTACACCTGAGCATCAGCTTTTGGTTTATTGTTTATTTTCAGCATTTGGCAAACATGGTGTCCCCACAGATAGAGCTTGTATTTCATTGTGAGGCTTTTTTTGTGGGGCAGCTGGTGGCCTAGTGCTTAGGGTGTTGCCCCTGCAATCAGAGGGTTGTGGGTTCGAATCCCAACACCCAACACTTCTGAGGTACCGTTGAGCAAGGTACCATCCCCACACACTGCTCCCCGGGCGCCCCTCGTTGGTGGCAACCCACTGCTTCACTTGGTGAATAAGGGGCCACTCTACTTTACTTTAAACAGTTTCCTCATAATTACTCTAGACTGTTTGTTTAAAGGGTGATGGAGGTTAAAGGAATGGAGACTGCGTGTAATTCATCATCTCAATAGCTCTGCTCTAGGCTTCCATTAGCCTAAATTTCCATGTGATTATATCCGTTTGACTGTAAAAAAAAAAAAAAAAAATTCTTTTGGAAGGACGGCCTGTTAACAGCAGTCATTACCCAGAATGAACAAGTGAATGGATCACCATTAGGCAGATGGAAAGATAGGTAGGTCCTTTTGCTGCCACTGAGACTCTGACAATGTACATTCATATCATCACATACTGACAAAAATGTTCAGGAGTATGGTGACTATGTTTTAGTAACAGCCAAGAGGTGGTAGAAAAACTTGCACAATTCAAAAAATAAATAACTAAATAATGAAAACAGTAATCTAAGCTAATGTGCTTTTCTAATATGGCACTGAGATTCAGTCTTCATCCATAGCCTCGAGACTTGACCAACTACAGGTAAACTGGTTATCTCCTTAAATAAACAATTGCTGTAAACTACACTTCTGGAATAAGTCATACACTTTGATGTTAAGATCAGAATTAATGTAAAAATACACAAAATGAATCAGGTATGTGAACCAACAACCTTTTATAAAGTACTGATGTTAAGTGCATTTATTAGACAATGCTAGCCTTAAAAATCACCTACATATGGATTTGAAGTGATGTGAGATAAAACAATGTTTTGTGCCAGTTTGTGGTAGTGTTCTAATCAAGTCATCTTCAGTTTTAAAATCATGTACAGTGGGGGAAATAATTATTTGATCCCCTGCTGAATTTGTAAGTTTGCTCAGAACAAAAATCCAGAACAAAACACATAACAAAAAAGTTATAAATTGATTTGCATTTCACTGGGTGAAATAAGTATTTGATACCCAAGCAAAACATGACTTAGTACTGGGTGGAGAAACCCTTGTTGGCAAGCACAGCAG
>JBBPCZ010000136.1:33541082-33578045 GCA_037974445.1 Brycinus macrolepidotus | reverse complement strand
TTTCTACAAAACTTGTGCGGTTTAGGCCCTGGCCGGACTTTTACGTAGGGAAGAAAAAAAAAGAAAGAAAGAAAAAAAAAAAATAATAATAATAATCTGTGGAAAAACAATAGGGTTCCTACGGACTTCGTCCTTGGACCCCTAAAAAATAAATAATCCGTAGAAAAACAATAGGGTTCCTACGGACTTCGTCCTTGGACCCCTAAAAATTTGTGAGCTCACCCAGGTGGCAGTACACATGAGGCACCATGCATTCAACAACAGTGAATAAAATGCACCTCTCTCAGTTAAAAAAAAATCTAATTGTCTTCTACTGGACAGAAATTGCAACAGATATTGTCATTTTCATCTCCCTCTTAATTGCCTATCTTGCCGCCTTTTGTTTTCAGTGTCTGTCTTTATTTATACTCCCTCTCACATATTTTACTTAATTTGTGGTCATTTTTGCAGCTGTCAAGCTCTCCCTTTCACTTTCTTCATAGTCATTGGAGTTTAGAGCTAAAGTTATTGTTTGACTCAAAAAACACAGAAGTGAATCGGTGAAACCAAAAGTTAAAGTGAGCTCTTGTGTTTTTCTTACTGCTGGCGTGTTATGGCATGACAGCCTAGTTTCCTCATGTGACCTGTACTAAACCTCAGATCTGCTCAGCAAAGTTAAGCTATTATTTTCTAATGGTAGCATTCTAGTTAACATTGTAGCTCTTAACAATCTTTTATTGTACATTTAATCTGCTGAATCTTGCTTATAGGAACATGAGGGCATATACTAAGACCATCCAGATTCATGTCGTAAATATGCATTAAGTTCTACACTGAGGAGTGTCTACAGCCCGATGCAACTAGACTTAACCAGTCCTTAAAATAAATTTGATCTTTCTTTCTTTCTCTTTCTTTCTTTCTAGCTATGACTAGGTAGGCCTCCCTTTCTGACCATGAATGTCAAAACATCAACAAAAAACACTACAGAACATTACATAATCAGATGCTGTGCAGCTGTTAAATCTCTTATTTCAGGGTCAATAAGAAATGAATCATGAAAAAACTTTTGTGATAGTTTTGTAATAAAGAATGTGTATGAGTTGCTTGCTGATCTTAGCAACGGATCAATTGCAGGAGGCCAACATTATTTCATTTTTTATTAAAAGTGTTACTCCATGAATCAATAACAATAGCCACAATCTGTGGGATCCAAAGTGATTTTGTAGTTGTTCTAACTTCTGTAATTAATGTTTTTGTTTTTGATCTAGAGAATCACATTGTGCTGCCTTACTACACTATGAGATTCCGCCATGTTGGTAGAGTTAGTTCTTCATTTACATGCTATGAATGCTCACACACACTGGTTTTTCAGATTTGTCATGCCTAAAAAAGAAATCACCAGAGAAGGGTGAGTATTTTAACCAACTACACTAGGATGCCAACCAAAAAGATATGGATAAAATTGGCCTCACTGGCAGTGTGGATCCAAACAAATTCCCAAACAAACACCTCCTCCTCTCCTCCTGCACATGCTATCTCCTTTTTCATTCCCCAGACTTTTTTTCAGAGAACTTTACTAACTTAGTTATATCATTACTATAAAATATATCTTGTATTTTTTAGCTGAAACACAGCTTGTTTGTGAAGAGTTACTACGCTGATACAAAGCACGATGAGTGAACTAAATTATGTTAAGTTTTATTCTATTAAATCTATACAAAGTATAAAATGAGCTTAAGATTTTTATTTGCATTGTTACTGCAGTGTTCCCTGTGTGATATTTGACTAGTGCTCTTTAGGTAAATGAAGCTTTCTTTCTTATCTTTTTCCTTGATTTTGGCTGGTAGATGTGAATCTACAGGCTAAGCAGATCTGCCATTGCATTTAGTGATTCCTAGTTCTAAAGATCAAGCAAAGCAGATAGAAAAGGAAGATTTATTCAGCTATTCTGACCCAGTCTAGACTGACTGTGGATTACTAGTAAGACACTGTGTCATGATACCACAGCCTGTGGGGTGGTTGACATGGTACCATATGTCTAAAACATCTACATTTGTTTGATATTTCAGAACAAGCTTTTATGTGGCAAATGAAAACATTTCTGCATTAAACATTGCGTAATGACATGCTTACAATTTGATTGCATTTTCATTTCCAAATAAAAAGTTATTTTTCATGTGTTTATTTAAATGATTTGTAGTAGTTTCAAACATGTCTCATCTAATCAGATTTTAAAACCTGACTCTAGAACTGACTGCAAACTTCTGGAAGACTGAGCTGGATGTCACAGGCTTTAAAAATTGAACCCTAGAAGGTATTTCAGTATGTGTAGTATTACTGCACATTTGACATGGGATCACGGAGAGGCTGTATGAATCTACAGCTTGTAAAGCTTCCCCATTTAGTCATTTATTAATTTAAAAAAGTAAAATGATGTATATCTCAAAAATTAAACCTTATTTTGACAACTTTTTTCCCTTTGAAAGAGCGCAAGGGTTCGCTCTACTAGCCTGTTTATATCAGACACCAGGAAATTTTGTGTTAAAGGAAATACACATGATATTTGCAGATAAAACTGATAAACATTTATGAAATGTAAGTAGTGGTGGCACTAACAGAAGATAGAAAAAAAGAAAATTGAAAGAAAATGCACCCAGATATCACAAGGAGCCCCAGCATTTGACAAAAAGTGCATAGTTGTGCTGAGTTGATGACAGTTCTTTGTTTTTGAGTGTTTGAGCCACATTTGAAGTTGTAAAACACAATATGCACAGATGACAACACTCATCCGTTGAATTCTGTATTAATACTTTTTAACAGTAATACAGAAAAAAAACCTTGTGCCCTATTGCTTTTCTACAAATAGCAGCTTACTTAAATACATTTATCAGCAAATATATATTCTACATTATGCAGATACATGGTCATATATCTAAATGCATTGGATGCGATAGTCTGTGTTTCATGGATGTGTAAAGCATTTTCAATGAGTGGTATGACAGCTTGTTTAACTTTCTAAGATCAGTTTTTGCTGAATTAATCGTTTGTGTGTGTGTGTGTGTGTGTGTGTGCTCGCGCATGCATATGTGCGAGAGACAGAGTTGATTATAATGGTAATATATACCTTAAAAATGGTACATTTTTAAGGCAAAATGATAATGATATTTCAAAATTATAAATGTGTAAAATTTCTATGCCACGTCTCCGTAGTAAAATTCCTGTTCTGCCTTTTTATATTTTAGCAGAGCTCACTGATTGGTGGTTGGGAACTCACCCATAAGTGATGCTGATAGAAAAAGGGAGAAAACAGGGCCACAAAAATGACATGGCATCTCTCTCTCTCTCTCTCTCTCTCTCTCTCTCACACACACACACACACTGTGTAGTCCTCAGGTACAAGTGTGATGGTGGACATTGCAGTGATGGGTGAAGCCCATGGACTGATCTCAGACTTGCTGGCTGATCCTTCACTGCCCCCAAACACCTGCAGCTCATTACGGGCTGTCAGTAACTTGCTCAGTACCCAGCTCACCTTCCAGCCCTTCCACCACCGGCCACGTCTCAGCCCCCTGCTGTCCTCCAGCGATGGACATACCTGCTCTGACTCTGAAGAGATTCCTGAGAGAAGTGAGAGACTGGCTATCCCTAAGGTACGATCCGATAAATTGGCTGTGTCTGGGAATGTTAAATTTGCAGTGTAGTTTGTTGGAAATCATTTGAAATTGATGATGGCAAGTGAGCTGTTAATGCGTTACTGCATCTCTTTTTGTGAATGGAACTAGTTCCATCTCTGTGAAATTGGTGTTCTCTTAAATTCAAAGAACTTCTATTGTGTTAAAATGTATACTCTATCTATTACAGGCTCAAACACACTCACACACACACACACACACACACATATGCATGTGCACTCTTCAATTTCCATGCCTTCCAGTCTGGCCTCTAATGTAGCAACCCATGACGCACATTCTCAAAGAAGCCTTTTAATGATTAACTGGCACAACACTTAGAAATGCACGCTGGCACTGTATGCAAGTATACAGTGTTACAGGCCAAAGTCACTGCTCCACTACATCACAGTTATGTACAAGTGCTGCAACATCTTAATAAACACTGTGAGATGTTTATTAGCTGGTTCATTAAATCAGGTCCTTATATAAGTCACCCAGTACTGTGCACTGATCCACAATGCAGCTAGAAATCTGACAGTGTAGCCTCCGTCTACATGCACATTTTTAACTCCTGGATGAATTTAAGGTGATTTTTTGGCAGCCAGAATGAAGAAAAACACATACATATGGTTCCTCAAGCGCTGTTTTATCTGTCATCTCTGCAGCTGTGTCAACAGTCTCATCTTAGAGTAAAACAGGGTAGAAAGTAAGGTGAAATTTGGGTATACCAGAACACTCCAATAATCATAACACAATTTGCTTAAGGTCACAGAAAGTACATGCTCTGCTTTTACATTCCGAAAAAGGCCCAGCAGATGCAAACTGCAGCCAAACCTGACACCTAGTCAGGTTTGGCTGCAGCTTGCATCTGGATGTGGGAAAAGCCAAGACCTCAATGGCAGGAAGCACATTTCAATGTCTGGTTTATAATGCACTTTCCTTGACTTCCAGTGGAATTTTATTTCTAAATATTCCAGATCATTAGATTTTTTTCTCTTGAGTGCCAAGACAACAGTGCCAAAGAGAGGGCTTACTGTCGTGGTTTTTTCATCAAGCTAAAAGTGTTTGCATAATGTGAGTCTAGAGACAGTATGTTTAAGTTAGGAATCTAAATAAAATGAATGTTCCAAATTATTCCTAAATAACAGTATGGCAGTATAGACAATATAACTAGTATACACAGTATCACAGTATAACCAAGGGGTCATGCACAATGCTGCAAGCCTTATGAACAGTCTGTGTGCAGAATGTCTCTTCTAGTGAGGGGAGAGGCACCCCAATAATGTTCTCTGCTGCCCTCACTACCCTCTGCAGGCTCTTTGCGTTCAGACATATTGCAGTTACCATACCAGGTAGTGATGCAGCTGGTCAGAACACTTTCAATGAAGAATGTGAGGATGGGAGGTAGAAGGCTTGCTCATTTCACCTCAGGAAGCCTTGGCTGGGCTTTCTTTGTTAGGGAGGTGGTGTTGCTTGTCCATGTGAGGTCCTTAGTTATGTGCACACCGATTGATGTTAAGTGGGGTGTGGGTTGGACGTGACTTTCTGTCAAGTTTGTAGACACCTGTTCAGCCAGTGTTTTTTCAGACTTAAAGATATTAATAGGGAAGGCTACACCCCAACATTGCTTTGCAAAAATTGACTGCATTTAGCCAGAAGACCATTAGCGAGGTCAGGCACTGTTGTTGAATCATTAGTTCTGATGCACAAGCTTAAACATGCCAATAATTGTGTAGTTGTTTCTATGACTAAGTACCACTTGGTTAGCCTAGTGGTTAGGCCACCAGGTAACCCTGCAGTTCACCCTGCGATCAGAAAGTCATGGGTTCGTATCCCAAGACTGCTAGTGGCACCTCTGAGGTACCCTTGAGCAAGGTACCGTCTCCACACACTGCTTTCCGGGCGCTGTGTTCCTGGCTGCCCGCTGCTTCACTTGGTGAATGGGTTAAATGCAGAGGAAGAATTTCGTGCTGTTCACACTCTGTGCTGTGGTGTGTTCACGTATGACAGAATGGTCACTTTACACTTGAAGGCATCTAATCCATTTCAAGAAAAAAATGGTCTTTAATATATGTTTAATAGTAGCATAGCATTCATTCAGTTCTTTTGGCCAAAATGTATTAATCTCAGTTTTATAAATCACTGATTCTTGACTGTGCAGAAACATGACCAAGTGACCGTTAAACACTACTGTAATTCTGGTGAGAAATTTGCAGTGTCAGGTTTATTACTGCTAAATAAACAATTTTTTGACACCAGCATTGTGTTATTACCCATGCCAACGTAGCTAGCACTTATAGAGAATGACATTGTCTTAATGTAAGTGGAACGAACTTTTCCTGTGGTGCTGTACGTAGAGCAAAACAATCTGAAATATTGCATTTAGCTGCTGTCAGGAGTATTGAAATTGCCTTGCTCAAAGTGTAATACAAATATACATCTACACTTAATTACTTCTATATAAATATTCAAATATATTGAAAGTCCTCCATACAAACCAATGAGCCAATAACATTAAAACCACATGCTTTATATAATACTCAAGGTTTTCCTTTTGTAGGATCAGACCAGATGGGCTAAGCCTCACTCTGCATGCCCAAGCTCCTTGCCTTGGCCGTCCATAACCCTTTGCTTGTTCATTTATCCTTTGCTCATTCATCACCCTTTGCTTGTCCTTGGCCCACTTTTTCTTGGTGCCAAGCAATGCATACTGGGACCACCCCACATGACCTGTCGTTTTAGAGATGCTCTGACCCACTTGCCCAAATCCTTACGCATTTTCTGTTTCCAATACATGAAGTTAAAGACTGTTTACTTGGTCCTTAATATATCATACCCCTTAAAAGTTGCCATTGTAACGAGATAATCAGTGTTCTTCACTTAATCTGTCAGTGGTTTAGTGTTGTGGCTGGTTGGTGTATACATGTAAATATACAACAGGATTCTGTGTAATCTTCATTAGTGCTGTTACATTAAATATAATAGTAAGTCAACTTATACTTTATTGAATGCCTAGAAAGCAAACACATTATGTTTGAGTATTCCTGCAAATGAATTTCTCCTAAGTGCTAGGGAAGTGTGTAATCTACTACAATATCTGACCTTCTTAATATCTCAACTAGCAGAAAGCTTGTTCATTCCATAAAGAAACAGTGCCATCTTGTGGATTAAGAAAGAAATGCGTTTTAGTCATCTGTCATCAATATTTAGAATTAAATAATAAAATGATGAGGCCCAGGTATCTATACTTTTATACCCTAAAATTTTAATACCCAGATTATACTTATATTAACATTATATTACGTTTATGACAAAAAATACAGATTTTATTTTTTCTTCCGTCAGCTACCCCTTAATTATATTAATAATTTACTGCTTACACTAGGAAGGTAAACTAGGAAGTCTACAGGTTACAGAATATACAATACAAAAACGTTTTAAGCACTTTTCATTACCACTGTTACAGTTATTGCCGTGTCCATATGGGATTCACAGTGCTGTGATAACAAGCTAGTAGTCGTTTTTCGCAGAGGGTTTAGTGCTAATTAATGGGCACTCTCGCCTAAACACAAATATTTATACAGAGGGTATATTTAATACAGTGTCTTTTTTTCAGTACATGCAATACATGGAATCCCCCCCCCCCCCCTTTATAATTAGAATACCCTGACTATCATTGCAAAATAATCATCTGATCAAGAAGATCAATTTTAATTTTTCCTTTTTGCCTGATCAAGTTCCATCAGCACACTGAGAGCTGACGTTTTGCACTTCTGATCACAGATTGCTGTGATACTGCACTAGTCAATTTGCATACGTAGTTGATGTCCTTGTGGGCCCTTTGCAGTGTGAAACTTGAAGAATGTGATGTGATTAATAATTATTAGAGCAATTAGTTAGGCTGTAGTTTTCTTGTTCTCTGTGTTCATACAAATTGTTGTGTCTGATAGTAACTTGTATTTGTCCTGCTGATCCCTTGTTTATTCTGACAAACAAACACACAAATTTTGTCTTTAAATTTTGTTATAGTAACAACAACCATTTTGCCAAAGGCCTTATACTGGCATCTGTGACAGCATGAAATATAAAAATGTTTCCGACTAAAGCTTGAAGTGCTTCTCTTACAACAGCGCTTACGGCGGAGTTTGCCTCCTGGGCTTCTGCGACGCATCTCCTCTTCATGGACAACAACCACCTCTGCCACAGGGCTTCCCACCATTGAGCCTGGTCCTGTGAGGCGAGACCACAGTGCCAGCATCAAACCCGTCCATGACAGTCCCTCCAGCAGGTTCTACATTCAGTACACTTCTCTTGTGATGCAATATTCTGTTTAGGCTTTTTAGTCTTAAGTCTAGCTGGATAATTGTAAAATCAGCAATATGGCACTGTCTCCTTAGGATTATTATTAACAGAACTGGTGTAAATTGTTCACCAAAAATGTAGGGTGGCAAATGGTAGTAAACACGGAAACATATTGGCTTGCAGTTTTACTACACATCTTCCAAGCTTGCTTAATTGGCTCTTCACTTGTATTGGCAGAATGTGGCCCACAGGTGATTCGGTGACAATGTCCAGTAGAACAGCTAGACTTTCTGAGCTACAGGTCTCAAGACACTCAGGATGCCACATTCTATAATGCTACAGCTACTTCATGCAGGCAGTGGGAACAATTCTGCCTCACACTTGCCCAAGTCTGCCTTTACACGTTTGCACTTTATCTACTGTTCCTGGTTACATCACTTGATCATTTAAAATGACATTAGATAAATGCAGAAGTGTATGTACAAAGTAATTGTTTAGAGGACTTTAGAGGACACGTGATGCATTATGTTTTTTGAGTTTTCTTAGCAGCTGCTTTTGTAGCTATTCAAATTAGTGTTATTAGTGTTATTTTGTTTCACCAATTGAGATCTTTATCCACCATTAAGCTGTCAATAGAATATTGTAAATAGTAATGTACACGTAAATGAAATGTATAAATGTAAACATTTCATTAAAGGCACTTGGTAGACTCTCTTATCGAGAGCGGCTTCCAGTGTAATCATGTTAATGTACCCTTAGGAGTCTTGTCCAAGGACATAGGGCCACAGAACCAGTGGGATGACTTAATAATGTACAAATTTGCTGATTGGTTCTAAATTATTAAGCTCCTCTCCCCTAGTTAGCAGCACTAATTAGGTTGCCTCACACAACAGTACAGACCTGATTTCAACTGGTGCTCTGTCGACACTAGTGACCATAAAAAATGGTAAGTGGCATTGAAGGGACAGAAAGCTGAAATCAAATCTGATCTTGTGAGCTACAGCCTGCTGAATTTAGATTAGTTAGCAGGCCAAAAAACAAGCTTTTGGAAAATAAAGCCTGATATCTGAGATCACAAAGTGACAGCTAAAACTGAACGTTTTGTTGTGTGTGTGTAGCCGTTAGCTGGCACTGATCCACGGTCCTATGCAGAACATCAGGTGGAAAAAGAAAATGCAACCAGTGTCACAAGTCCACACCAGCTCCGAAAGGCACAGTACTACCATGAAAAGCATTTTGCTCCACAGTAGGAAAAGAGGGCTTAGATGTGTTACTGTGTTAGGGGGACCCCTGGTGGCCACAGGCGCCTAAACAGCTTATGTTGATTTTTAAGTAGAGCACATTCTACACTGATAGTATTGCAGTACAATTTTATATTATTAAGTAATGTAAAGAAACATTGTCCCTGAAAACTAAGTTGTTTTATTACTCTGTTCCTACCCTTTTGTGCACTATTTAATGTTTAGTCCAAGCTGAAACACTCCTTATGACTTCAGTGTAAATGGGTGGGCTAGACTGCTGAATGCAAGCATGAATGTAATAGTGGATGAATGTAATTTTTGTGTGGTTTTTGCAGGTTTATTTCCAACAAGACAATTTGGTAGTGAATAGACCTTTTTGAAACTTTAATGTTATTTACATTATATATCAAACTCTTTTGTTTGAAAAAACAGACAATCAGATTTTCCATGATATGGATAAGTTCAAAGACATGAATATCTTGGGGACTGGAGTAAATTACAATGGTGACTCTGCAGTGTGTTTTCCTCTGTTTGTAGTATGGTGATCAGTGATTAACAACTCTGTCTTACTTGTTATCTCTATATCCAGGTCTGCCTACTCGGCCCCCAACTACCTCTACAGCAAAGGCAGGCAAGGTGAATACTGTGTCTTACTGGGTTTTGTGTAGGGATGTCTCAGTCGTAACTGTGCTTATATTATCATTTCATTTACTAATGTATTCTACTCATTCGTTTAATTTTGTAAAGAAATTTCAAACAATAAAAATGAACAATCATGAACACATATATCTTAGCATAGTGAAATGAAGACATCTTTTCACTTAGAAATGAGTAATTTCACCAGGGATGCCCAAACATTCACATACAATTGTATGTTTAGTGGGCTCTGTTTCTCATTGTACGAGAGATCAGTAGGATAATTTCAAATATTCAACATTAGTATGGACTTTAAATCAGTTATTTAAATCAGTTCTTTTTATTTTGTTGAATGTAACTGAATAATAATAATCTTATGTATGTTTTCTGTGTTTATTACAGGCTGCCCTCCCTTCAGCATCTCACCCATGGTCTCCCCATGCCACTCCCCTCCGGTCCCAGGGACCCCAGTCAATAGTCCCACCACTAAGACCCCCTCAGTGGACCTGCCTGACTCTGGGGCTCTTCAGGACAACTTCCTTACACCACGGACCCTTCATCGAGCCTTAACCCACAGTCAGAGTGCACCAAGCTCCAGTACCACACATTGCCTACCCCCACCCCTCTGTAGCAGGTAAGACAGGCAAACAAGCCGAATAATGATTATATTATGCCAGGTGTGTATCATAACACAATGAGGGACCTCTGTATGGTTGCCATACTTTTTTTACTTATTATTGTTGAACATTATGCTTTAAGGAGTCTACAGTTATAATACTAATGCTAAACCAACATTCAACATTCAGTCAATCAATTAAAATGTAGGTAAATAAAATAATGTCACATAAGTAAAAATGGATAAATGTGGGAAATAGTTGTAAAGGCATGTACAATATTAAAGTAAATAAATACATAAATTCATAAAAATTGCACATAAGATTATAAACATTCTTAAGCTTGTTAATGAAGGTAAACTTAACATAGTGTCTAGAGAATGGCATCTTAACATTTTTATGCACAACTATAATGCTAATCATTGCAATTTTATGTTAATGCTAAGCTAACAAATTAGTACTAATAATAGTAATTTGTGCTTATGCTGACATTGGAAGCTTGTAACACAAGTAATGTATTCTTTATTTTGTATATTGCGTTTTTCCACGAACCTTTCCATGAATATTGTTGGATGAACCTGCTATTCCACTGATGTTTTAAAGTTTCTACATAAGTAGACTGTTAATCATTCAGGCTTACTTGATGTGAAATGTGCCATTCTAGAGAAACTTAATGAGTCAGAATTGTTCACAGTGCTGGTGACAGGAAACAAATTTCTGTTAACACCTTTAAAAGTTACCTTACCTAAAGTAAAACATGCCTTCTTTTCAGGTTTTACAATTATTTTACCTGTATAAACATTACACATAAACACTCAGATGACAAGTATGTGTTCACTGGTCATTTTGGATTGTAGAAATTTTTGATCATTTTCCATCGCAAAAAAACTGTGTTTATACATTTATGTACAGTATGTTTAGTATGTCATCTCAGTATTATTTCTATTAATATTTAAAATTTTCCAAATTTTTACATATAGTGTTGTGAAATGTGTGTGTCATTACAGCCCTAGGATATATGTTATAGATTAAAGTGTAATTATATGTAATTATTTTTGTTTTATTGTACCCACTGTGTACCCTAGATGTTCTGAAAAGAGCCTGGCATCATGTGTGCAGGACAATTTTCAGAGGGTCTAGACACTTGGGGAAGATCTTGATGCAAAATATCAATTAAACAGATGTACAGACAAATTTTTTGTGATTATTTGAAAGAGCATATAATGTAAAAAGGTGAACAAGGCATGATTGTAAGTGTGTTTGAGGTTTAAACTTATTTCTATTGTTCTAACCTAAAATTTTAATTTCTCTTTTTCATTTGATTGTTCCATTCCAGTATTTATTTGAGTTGAATAAATTGTTGCCAGTTAAATTGCTTATTGTTGCAGTTTATCCAAAAGAAATGTTCATGTACTAGTCTGCAATGCTCTCTTACAGCTGCAGAAGGCCATATAGCAAAGTGTGGCATGGGGAGAGCTCTACAGATAAAGGTGATAAAATACAACCATCAGGTAATAATGTTCTGTTTTGGTTTAAGGTTTTCTCATGATGTTGAGTAAAACAAGTTATTAGTATGAGTTATTAGTACTACAAATGATGATGTTTAGGAGTTATTATATTCCCTCATGAGAAGAATTTAAACCCCCCTACAGTGGGGGAGATAAGTATTTAACGCATCAACAGTTTTTTGAGTAAATACATTTCCAAAAAAGGCTATTCACATGAAATTTTTTTACCAGCCACTGGTATTAACTCAAGAAATCCACCAATATTAAGAATTCACAACATAAAAGGCCATAAATATAGTTATGTGTACTAAAGTGGAAAGAAAAAAGTATTGAAAATGCAGTACGCCAGTGCAAGGAAAAGGCAAGGAACCAGCTGAAATCTGTAAGGATTAGAAAGTAATTCTATCTCCTTTTGCAAATTAATACCAGCTAGTTTAATATGTATTGATGGTTTCTAAAAAGGTTTTTTACCAAGGTGTCACACAAGAAACGTCTCATAGTGGGTAAAAGCAAAGAGCTCTCTCAAGACCTTTGCAACCTGATTGTTGCAAAACATATCAATAGGACTGGTTACATATGTATTTCAAAACTTCTGAATCTTCCATTAAACACCACTGGGGCAATTTGCAAGTGGAAGGAACATCATTCCACCATCAACCGGCCAAGCACAAGATCTCCCGCAAGATTTCTGGCAATGGAGTCAGAAGAGTAGCCCAAGAGCCAAGGACCACTCTCAATTAGTTTCAGAGGAAGAAAATCAAATGGTCCAGTCAATCACTTAACTAAAATCCAATCAAACCTTTGCGGAAGGAACTAAAGATCAGGGTTCACAAGAGCCCTCTGACTGGAATCTTCACGATTTAAAGACAGTCTTTTTAGAAGAATGGGTCAAAATCACACCTGAGCACTGCAGGCGATTGATTAATTCATGAAGGCATCTTGAAGCTGTCATTACAAACAAAGGCATCTCCCCATAATAAACAAATTTCTGATTGCGCTTTTTTCCTGTGTCATTTCACTTTATTACACAACTTTATTTATGGATATTACTGTTGTGAATTCTTCAAATTTTTGGTTGGATTTCTTTAGTTAATAGCAATGTCTGGTGAACATTTCATATGAATAGTCTCTATGGAAATATATTTACTGAAAAAATGTTGGCTGTGTATATGGACATATATATGTGTGTGTGTAGATATTTAATTTTATGAAGTTTTATCAGTTAAAACACATTACTTTCCATTTTTCTTTTTTAGTGTTAATTTTTAGCATTAAACATTATTTGTAAGTGAGTATATACCTCACTATTTTCTTATTTTGAAACTGACTAGCTAAATCTTTAAGTCTACAAAACTTTGCAAGATACGTAACAGTTATGTATAGCTTTGTTTATTTAGCTGATTCTTTTATTCGGATTTAGACAATGTGTAGATAGTGAGACACCTACAGAATCAGGGTATTTGCATAATTACACTACTAATGCAGTCTGTATTAGTCCGTAAAGACAAAACAGCAGTTTTTATTTAGTGTAGCATTTTATTTATTTTTCCATTTTATTTTATTTTATTTAAGCCTGCAAAGAACACAAATGTAAATATGTAAAAATACACTGAAAATGCATAAAAAGCATGAACAGAGCAAATGTTCAGTTTTTTGTTAATCATTCAGTTACTAATGAAGTTTAGTTGTTTAGCTGTTGTTGTTGGACCATATCTAGTGGCTAAAGTTTAACAAACTTATCTTGCTCCCTCTTAAAAAAGTTGTTTGCCACACAGATTGGGTAAAAGTGTTCGATATAAAGAGTTAAATAGAGTTGACTGTGTCATGAATATAGCACCAAAATATGACAAAAGTCTGATTTGAAAGATAAAGTTTTAATGTTTTCTAACAAAGGATTCATAAGGCATAACTTTTGTGCTACCATTGTACCACCGTAAACAAACTGGTCTACAGATGCTTAAGTCTAGAACACTTTCGTTTATCATACAAAGTATTAATGAAGTAAATCTGTAACTGTTTGACTATAAGACTGTCAATTAGATTGAAGATCATACAAAGTACTCTTGTGATGTAGCTCTTTGATACTTGTGATACAGGTTTTTTTTTTTTTTTTACAAGAAATTACCATCTAATGGTGGTAGAATTTATAGCTCCTTTCAGCAACTGTCACAGCTTCAGCATTTGGCTAGAGTTTTACAGATTGATTGTTTATAAAGTTCAAAAACATATTTTTGATGATTGTTAGTGGGCATTTTCCACAGTGAGAGTAGGTTTTGTGAATTGTGCCAAGTAGCCAGTATTTGGCAGAAGTAGATGAGTGTAAATAGGATGAATTTGTCTCCCATTATACACATACGTCAGGAGTTATGAAACTACAACCTCATGGGGCAGCAAACATGGCAGGTATGTCTTTGAGAACTTGAAGTTAAACACAGTGTAACATATTTTGAAAAAAAATCAAACCATCATAATAAAACAAATAAATTGTGATTAAAAAGAAAAATACAATGGTAATGAGTGATTTCTGTATCTGTGGTGTTAACTCCTTTTAATCAATCAGATGATCCAGCATTGGCATCTTCTGACTATGACAGTACCTATGAGACCAATCACAGTGACAGCAGCGATTTTGCACAGAATGAGGAGGATGGAGATGCTCGAAGAAAGCCCTATGATATGCAAGACTTGTGTGGGACATTCCAAGTAGAGGCTCGAGTCCTACATCCCTTAATAGCACCTGAGGTGATCCTTCTGAAAATTTGCAGTTATAATGTTTAGATGTTTAGGGTAAAACATGCCATGTTTTGGACATCCCTACAGGTTTAAGCAGCATCCTGCTGTCAAACATGGCCAACCTTTTTAGTAATTATTACTCCCATTTACTAGTCATTAATCTTTTCTGTTAGTTTTAAAACTGATGTATATGCGCTGATGATCTGTGGCTTCAAAAATCCTGCCGTTTCCTTTTAGGACAAGCCCATTCTAGCCCCAGAACCTTTGGTGATGGAGGGCCTGGAGGTTCTATTGAGTCAGATTAACAATTGGAACTTCCCAATCTTTAACCTGGTGGAGAAAACGCATGGCAGGTGTGGTCGCATCTTAAGCCAGGTGAGAAACATACAGACATACACTGCCATCTAATGGGGAAAGGCTCTAAGCAGAAAGACTCATTTCCCTGAACCGAATTTAAAATTGATTATTTTAAAAAAAACCTGCTGATGTGTTTTTGGGGAAAAAGGGCATTTTTAGCGTTGCCAAAATATATAAAAATACATATATAGAGACAGAAAAGACATAGGCAAAACACTGGCACACTGGTAATGATTGGTAAGACGAGAGGTCATAAAAATCTCTGCAAATATGAAAAAGCCTAATCTTTTAACAAAGTAAATTTTGTTAAACAAACCATGTGTCATAATTATTGTCAACCCTGAATGGATGACTGCTGCATCAGCTGTTCTTAATTTATAGTTGATTAGACTGCACTAGAACATGATACAAATTATCAGGCAGGGAAAGGCTATAAAGCTACATCCAAGTGTTTTGAAGTTCCAGCGGCCACAGTGCAAAGTATAATCAAAGTATAAGGAGTTCCACACTGTGAAAATTCTCAAAGGGTGTGGAAGGAAAGCAAAAGTGACCCCTGCACTGCCAAGAATGGTAGTGCAGGAAGCCAAGAAGATTCCTAGTGTCAGGAATGAAGGCGCTGGCTGTTAGCCTGATTGGTGAACCCACACGCGGAGTGACGCGAGAGAGCAGGTGAATCATGCGCTCTATTCTAAGACCGCTCTCGCTCGAGAGTTGAGAACCTGCGTTCTTATTCACACACAGAGAGAGAAGGAAACCAAAGTACTCATGGTCGGAGATGAGTTGGCTGGAGTTCGATTGGGCATAGGAGACTCAAAGACTGAGTGAAGCAGGTAAGCCTCTCACCTGTTTATATACCGGGTGATGCGCTTCATTTCCGGGACCTGGTAGCGGCCACGTGACACCTAGGTGTGTGTGACACCTAGGATCACCACCAAGGCCATCCAATGAATCTCAGCAGTTCTACCGCCACCAACTCAAAGCAAACACTCCAGCAGACACTGAACAAGGCTGGTCTCCATGGGCACTGCCCAAGGAGGACTCCACATCTCCAGGACAGGCACTTGACCAGCCTTTGCAAAAGACCGTCTGGACAAAGAATAAACTTTTGGTCGTCAATTCTGTGGTAGGATGAGATGAAAATGGAATTGTTTGGACACAGGGATGTGGCTTTCATATGGTGAAAGAAACCCCAAGAACACCTACAGTCAAACATGGCGTTGGGAATGGAATGCTTTGGGGTTGTGGGCCAGGCAACCTTGTCAGTGGCATCAGGAAAAAAGGACTATATTAAGATTCTGGAGGGAAACATCAGGCAGGCTGAAGAAAAACTTGGTCTTGGGCAGCATTGGACAACAAGACAATGATTGGAAAAATACAGCCAAAGTGATCAAGGAATGGTTAACAGAAAACATCAACATTTTGGAGTGGCTCAGCCGGTGTCTTGACCTGAACCCCATTGAGAGTCTGTGGAGGGAACTGAAATCCAGAGTGATGGCAAAGAAGCTTTCCAACCTCAAAAGACCTGGAGATCACTGCAAAAGAGGAGCGGCCCAAAATCCCAGCAGAAACATGCAGAAAACTTGTTAGCAATTACAAGAACCGTTTGATTGCTGTGATAAAAATAAGGGCTTTGCCGTTGATCACTAAGAAAGGATATGAATAATTTTGGACAGGTCAGTTTTTGTTAGAATGTAAAAAAAAAAATTCCCATTTATGTCTCTAGCACAATTTCTTACCTAATATTTTCTGATGTGCTAACGTCATTTCCAGCCAGAGGAAATGTATTGGTCAAATAAAAAGTTTAGTATAAATCACAATCTGCTATGGGTATGAATAATTTTGGGGCTTAACTGCCAATAAATGCCAATTTCTGACTGCTTTTTTGTTAATGCTTCTGAGTTCTGAGAATCTCATTACTAATAGAGTTAAGCTGTCAGTTCAGGCCATAAATATCAAAATGTGCAAGAAACAAGCAAAAATCCATCTGTATTATAAACACAACTCTCTATGATATTCCACGATAATGTATTTAGTGTTCTTAGGCTCTTTCATATTACCATATATTTTACCTTGTACTATAGCAAAGAGTCCTGGCACAGAGCTGCTTCTGTTTACAGTCTAAAGGAACTACATTAGTTAGGCTGCTGCTGGCTATAACAGTCATATATATGACATATATATGACATATATAGGACTTCAGTAAGGCCTAAAGTGATGTTTTTTTGTTACATTTTTGGTCCCACCAATTGGAAATTGGAACATGATTACTTAATTACACTGTCAGGTCCAGGTTATTTTGGTGGTTAACCCAGCACCATCAACATAACCAATACAAACAAGATTCTATTGTATGGGTCACCAAACATCCCCATAGGACAGGTGTGGCTGCAAGTTTTCATTACAAGTGGAATCATATGTTCTTCAGCTCGATTAAAGTAAAGTGGCCCCTTATAGTCAAGCATGAACACACCACAGCATGTGAACTTCTTTCTCTGCATTTAACCCATTCACCAAGTGAAGCAGTGGGCTGCCACCAGTGAGGGGTGCCCGGGGAGCAGTGTGTGTGGACGGTACCTCGCTCAAGGGTACCTCAGTGGTGTCACAAGCAGTCCAGGGATTTGAACCTTCTGATCTCAGGGCAAACTCCCTAACCACTAGGCCACCAGCTGCCCCATTAGATTAGAATGAAAACCTACTGCCCTTTGAGGATGAGATTGATAAACCGATCCAACTATAAACATTATTTATCTTTTTGGCAGAGGCAACCAGATTTTTTATTAAAATATCCTTATGCTTAATATTAACAACTATTCTTCTTTTTACGCCAAACCCACCTTGAATGTTTGTTATCAAAAATCAAAAAGATTTCTGTCTCACCTGACTTACCATCTCATCTGGCATCTAGCAAACTCCTGATTTTTTTGTTTGTGTTTAGATTAAGGAGAATATTTCCTTTAAGAATGTCTTGCAGATTTTTGACAGGGAAAAGGTGTCTAATGGTAGCTTTGGAGACAGTGTCCTTGGAACTGTGGTCCTTAGAGAACCTTTTGCATCTCTAACCATTCCCCACATGGTGCATGAGGTAAAACGCACTTGCATCCTTTTCCAGAAAGGTTACTACAGCTTTGTTTATTTTAAACTTAGAAAAAGTGAAATATAAATGGCAACAATACCTCAGTTACATTTTGTTCATGACGCTAATTGTGATATTTGCTGGTTTGTTAAGAAATAATTTTTGAAAAGGGTTTTTGTTTTCTTTTACTATTTAATTCAATTAAAGGTTCATTTACTCATATGATGTCTCTGTGAGATTAAGCTAATTATCCACAAAGATGGAGCTCACTGTAAATAGTCTGGGTTATTTACAGTTGATTCTTGGATAGACAGTATCCCAAACAATGCCTGAAGAGTACTCTCAAAAAACAGACTCCAATGTTACTTCTTTTAAGAAGTTCGCAGTTGTAGCACAAAGTTCATCGTTAATAAGCAATGGAATATACTTTCATCATTTGAGAACAAAAAGCAAATATTCTGAGATCTGCTGTCACCTGACTGTAATACAGCACCAGAAATGTAACAAATTGTCCACATAAATATTTTCTCATTACAAGATTTTATCTGCCCCTGCGAAACTTTACAAATAAACATAGAATGTAAGATTCATAATAATGAACACGAGAGCTATTGAACGAATGACTAGACTGTTCAAGTAACATGTCTTATATGAAGTTTTGTGGGGGGAAAATAATAGGGGATGCGAAAAATTGATTTATTGTATGGACTGCTTGCAACCTAAATGTACTAAATGAGCAATTGCTTGTTTTTATAAGCTATTTTTCTTAGTGTACTACATGGTCATGTAAATATGGAAGTTCAGGCTTGTAAGTTTGTACATATTTTTACAAATATTATGTAAGATGAGCAGATAGTCCATGTAGATTCAACTTCATCATATTCAGCTAGTGGGCAGCTGGTGGCCTAGTGGTTAGGGCATTGCCCCTGCAAACAGAAGCTTGTGGGTTTGAATCTGCTAGTTTCATCGCTGAGGTACCCTTGAGCAAGGTACTGTCCCCACACACTGCTCTCCTTGTTTATGGCAGCCCCCTGCTTCTGAGGGGCAGTTAGTGGTTAGGGAGTTGGGAGTTGATCAGAAAGTTGTGGGTTCGAATCCTAGGACTGCTAGTGTCATCACTGAGGTACCCTTGAGCAAGGTACTGTCCCCACACACACTGTTCCTCGGGCACCCCTCATTGGTGGCAGCCCACTGCTTCACTTGGTGAATGGGTTAAATGCAGAGAAAGAAATTCATGTTGTTCACACTTTGTGCTGTGCTGTGGTGTGTTCATGCGTGACAATAAAGGACCACTTTATTCATGAAAAGGTAAATACACTGTTTTCATAATGTTGTAACCTGTGCTTATGATATTTTTATCTTATCTATTATCTAATGGGTCACTACATTATCTAGACAAATACGTTACATACAAACTATAACTATACATAACTATCCATAACTATACATTCTTATTTACCTAGTTAAGGATAATACATTTCTGTGCACAGTTAAGGACGTTAAGGACATTTTGTGTTACATACAAACTTCACATGCTCAAACATCCCTTGGTGGTTGTCAACAAAGAGTTCAATTTTGTTTTTATCAGACCACAGCTCTTGTAATTAGGGTTACCTTCTGATGACCTTTCCTTGTAGATGATGTGCTGGTGCACAAAGAGAGGTATAAATTGGTTTAAATTAAAAGTTTAAATTGTCACATAATTTGTAGCACTTTCGAATTGTTTAAACCTGACTTGGTTAATGAGCCTGAATCACAAAAAACACTAGCGAATTGATAGGAATTTGATTGCAAGTGCCACATTTAATTTTATTTTTTGCCCCAATATATTAAAGTCAGCAGGTAAATCGTAATTTCATACCTGTATTAACTACTTTTTATTAGAAAATCCAGGGGTGCAAACTTTCATTATATATATATATATATATATATATCTCATATTTAAACATTTAATATATTTAAACTTATTAATACATATTTACAATACACATTTGAAAATAAATTTATACACTGAAGGTCATATCTGAAAAAAATTACACACTTGTTTTTGTATTGCATCTTCTTATTAAAAATCTCATTCAAGCCTTTTTATTAGTATGCAAGATTTCCCCAAGCAACATCTAGACATTTAGGCATTCATTTTTAATGTGTGTCATTGTATGCTGCAGATGTCTTATAGGCTGTTTGAAGATACTGGTCTTTTTGAAACCTTCAAGATCCCAAGGAAGGAGTTTATGAATTACTTCCATGCCTTGGAGAATGGTTACAGGGACATCCAATGTAAGTTACAGGAGACAATAAAGAAAGGGCTATATTTTAAAACTGATGCATTAAATAGTAACACTTTACTTACTATAATTAACTAGTAACACTGCAATTCCAGCACTAGGGGGTGTATACTCACATGTACAAGTCACATATCTGTTTTTCCACTTCCTTGGCTAAGCTATCAGATTGACCTCTAGTGAATGGACTTAGAATTAGATTCTCTCTCCCTGTCCAGATCATAACCGGATCCATGCAACGGATGTCCTGCATGCTGTTTGGTATCTAACTGTGCAGCCTGTGCCTGGCTTGCCTACACTTGCACACAACTCTGCATCAGTCAATGACTCAGGTAAGAAAGAATTACTAGTTTAACTTTGATATAGATGGTCTTTGTGGCGATGCAGGACTATTTTCCCTGGTGCCAGATCATTTTTGAAGAAGTGAATTTTCCATTTTCAAATTAAAATTATAGCTAGATAGGAAAAACTTTAGCGCATAATACTGTGTTTGTGTTGTATGCTTCATGTTGTAATTTATTTATTTTCTCCATATTTGTGTAGATTCTCTTAGAGGGATTACTCAAGGTCACATGGGTTATGTGTTTTCTAAAACCTACCCAAAAATGGAGGATGGCTATGGGTGTCTCTCTGGGCTTATTCCTGCCCTGGAGCTGATGGCCTTGTATGTGGCAGCAGCCATGCATGATTATGACCATCCTGGCAGAACCAATGCCTTCTTGGTGGCTACCAGTGCTCCACAGGTAACACAGCTGACTAAATGAAAAAAAAAACAGATGATCAAGACAATTCATGGAATATTTTTGTGTAATTAAAAATACAGGTAGAACAGTCTGTCTATGAAATGATTACTGAATTGAGCACAATGCTATTTATTTCAAAATGTAAAAGCAGAATTTGATATACAGTGTACATCTTGGCTCTTTCATATCTGTTAGTGTATCTGGTGAGCTCTAAATTAACAATGAGTACATCTTATAGCTGAAGGTTGTGTAGTATTACAACCTTAAACACTTTGCACCATGCGATATTTGAACAAAAGAGTGGGGTTCAATTCCTAACCTGCGCAGCTCACCACACTACACTAGTAAGATTACTTGGGCAAGACTCCTAACACTACATTCACCTACACCTGTGATATGCAAAAATTGTTAGTCACTTAGGATAAAAGCCTCTGCCAAATGCTGTAAATGTAAATACATCTGCATCTGTCTAGTGTCTAACATCACTCTAAATTGTCAAGTAAAAAAAAATTAGTCATCCTTCTCACCCAGTGGCAACAGAGCTTATTGACCAGGAATGATGTTCTTTTCCACCTGATTACAGTTTTAGTTCCCATTGATTTGACAGGGAATGATTCTTGTATGAAATTGTCACAGCTACAAAGTCTAGTAAGCAACATTTCTCAAGGACGAGGGGCTCTGAACATTAACTACTGTACATGAAATGGCACAGGAATTTTATTCACTTTAATTCTAGGTAGTTCAGACAATGACAAATTTCTTTCAAACACTAATACCGATTCCCACACAGTACCAGTACAGGTAATCAGCTGCTGAAACATAACAGTTTCCTAACTAGAACAGCTACAGCTTAATATTTTACTTGTTCAGATGCTTATCCTCAAACAGCAATGCGGAATGTATTTGCTTGACTTGTGTAGGCAGTGCTGTACAATGATCGTTCAGTTCTGGAGAATCACCATGCTGCCTCTGCCTGGAACCTCTTTATGTCTCACCCTGAATACAACTTCCTGGCCAACCTGGACCACGTAGAATTCAAGCGCTTCCGCTTTTTGGTGATTGAGGCCATCCTGGCCACAGATCTGAAGAAGCACTTTGACTTTTTGACTGAATTCAATGCTAAGGTGATAACTTACCTCCTTACTACAGATCCTAATCCAACAGAAACTATTAAATTTAAATGTAACCTTGTAATTTTCATACAGGTGGGTCATGAAGGTTGCTCGGGTATTGACTGGTGCAACGAGAACGACCGACTCCTGATCTGTCAGATGTGTATCAAGCTGGCTGATGTAAATGGGCCACTGAAGCGCAAGGATCTTCATCTTCAGTGGACAGAGGGCATTGTCAATGAGTTCTATGAGCAGGTTTGCAGTGAATTCTTAAATATAAAAATTTCATTTTTTTGAATCGCTTCTCTGTCATCTGTCCACTATTCACTAAGGCTTAATTTCTGAGCCAGGTACAGAGCTTTAATACAAAGTGAAAGCTTAGCATTTGTACCTCGTGTTCCCAGTAACACTCTGTGTGATTGGAGGAATAATACAAATGTAAATCCTTAGCAACCATTTGGCACCTAAGTAATGCTGACCTAGTGTGACTGTGGAGAAACAAGGACATGTTGTTTCCTGGCAACCACATATCTAATGGAATGGCTTCATATCTGTAATATTAACAGCCATCAAAATCCTAAGTGTTGCAGTAATTTTTTCGTTTGTTTTGAGTGACATAAGTAGTTATCTGCACACACAGGTCCCAACAAAACTTTGTATTGAAAATAGTATAAGCAGCCATCCTTGGTTTGGCATGTGATTAAAACCATCCCTCATGTTTTATTTATTTAATGTCCATTAAAAAAAATGTATTTGTGTAGGCAGTATGTGAGATAAAGGTGTTGCATTTGCAACTGTGAAGAGCAAAGAAGAGATGACCCAGTTGTGTCAAATTCTCTTCACTACATTAGAAAGCCCTGTCACATGACCGCTACTGGCCTTTTTCAGACCATTACAAAGGGGGCCAAAAGTTATAAAATCCAAATGTGTTCTCATTCCCGCCCCCTCTTGAGTGATTCATTCCTCCAGCACCTAACAGAAGAAAGCACAAATAAGTTATGGTTCTTTGAGTGATGTTACCACTAGTTGCCATGGCAACAGGAGGCCCTGGGAGCTATGGTTCAGTTCTCATTGTTGATACTCTGATGTCATGAAGCATATGTATTTTGTTAGGTAATTCTGCTGATGCCTTATTAACCACAGATCATTTCTGATTCTTAACAGTAGGAGATTTTTTTCTCTCTGTGGGAAGGTTGACCTAGTTTTACAGCAGCACTACCACTGCAAGATATGTTATCCATCTGAACTGGAAAAATTCAATCACTGTGTTGATGTTTAAAGGATCCTGTGGTTTCATCAGTATAGTGAAATAAGACTCTTCTTCAGTAAGATAAGATTCATAAGGAATCTTACACTATTCTAAATTATGCTGAAAAGCAAGTAAACGTTTAGTATGTCATCAACTATAGCCCATCTCCTAGTAAAGGTATTATAATATGCGACAGATGTTGTGGTAAACAATGCAGCCAAGTGTATAAATAATTTGCAATAGTTACATGAAACAGGCACACACAAGGGGGACACAAAATCCACATCTGATATTTTTGTTTATTTATTTTATTAAGTAATGTTGTCATTAAAAGTTTATCATAGGAGAGTTGTTTGTCTTGTTAGGGCTTTATGTGTATCAAGCTTGCTGACATTATTGTGCCACTGAATCACAAAGATCTTTATGAAGATCTACCTAACACCTTTCTGACGTAGACTTTCATTCACTTGTTTAATCAGGGGGATGAGGAGGCCAGTCTAGGATTACCCATCAGCCCTTTCATGGACCGCTCAGCACCACAATTAGCCAAGTTGCAGGAGTCCTTCATCACACATATCGTTGGGCCACTCTGCAGCTCCTATGACACAGCAGCCCTCATGCCTGGCCGCTGGGTGGAGCCTCTGCCTGATGAGGCTGAAGAAGGAACTAGTGTGGAGGAAACAGATGAAGAAGATGAGGATACAACTGAGGAAGATGTCTCTACCAGTTCAGAGCATTCTCGTGTGTTCAAATTCATGTTCTTTAGTATGTGTTTATTCATGATAATGTTAGGACTGACGTTTAATGAGGAGTTATAATTTGGTGTTGATGCTTTCTCACCTATTTCAGAGAAACTGATGCCTAAAAAGCGACGAAAGGTCTTCGGTCAGATCACACAACACCTTTTAGAGAACCATGAAATGTGGAGGAAGGTCATTGCTGAAGAGGCCCAAAGGCAAAAAGAGGAAGAAGAGTCATCATGCCTCAGCAAAGCCTCTGAGCCAATACTGGCCATTCATGAAGAGGAGGAAGAGACAGGAAGCAAAGGGGAACCAGTGGAGGAAAAGGAGGAAGAAATAGGAGAGGAAAAAGGACAAACAGAAAATGAGCAAAGAGAATCATTAGCAAAAGAAAAACAATCTGAGACCACAGAGCAAGAGACACTGGTCAGAAAAGATCAGGAGACTGTGAATCAAGACACAGAAACTGTAGAAAAAGCAGCAGAGGCCATGCAGGAACAGGACGAAACTTCAGACACAACATGTAAGGGGAATCCAGAGTATGTTTGAGTCAAGAGCACTGTCAGAACGCTTTTTCCAAACCAGACTCCTGATTTTTCCAAACAAGACTCCTGATTAATGGTTGCCAGCACATCACTTAGACACAACACTGTAGATGCTTTGGGGAAACATGTGCCTAAAGGAAACAGGGTGGGAGATAGCTTCTTGGGATGTGGTTTACTTCAACAGGTAAATTTTTTTGTTACCTTTACACGTTTTTTTAGATGGTTAATTTTCTGGTTGTACTTACACTGCAACTTAGTACTGAAGCACCACTTAATCTCCATGACAGGGGTCTGAGTGACCTGCGCTTTAGGCTATGCTAAGTCCATTTTTTCAACAAGCCTTTTCTGATGAGCCTGATGTCAGTTGTCAATTAGAGTGGGACAAATACTAAGACACAGAGATCATTTTTAGTTGCCACTTGTTTCTCTGTGGAGGTAAGTAGCATGTCCCTGCAAATTTGCCAGCTACAATTGTACAGTAGTGAATGAAGATGGTGTCCTTGCTGCATTTTCCACTGCTTTATTCTGAATTAACTATTGGCTTTTGTTTCTTGACCTTTGGTCTTTTTTCTGCCAGAAAGGGATTTTTGATATATGGTTATCTGATTTCATCAAAGATCTCACTATTTTCTACATGGACACTGGCTTGCAAGATAAATTAACTCACACGGTTGCATTCAAAACAGCTAGAAACTAATGCTTCTACTTCCCAGCTCCTTTCATTTACATATCCTATGATTAATTAATGATAGAAATGCTCATTTATGGACAAGCAAATATCTGAACCAATCCCACTCTATTCAGTGAAATGCAGGGAGCATATATTAATTCCCGTCATTTTCTTGTTTGACTAGCATATTTTTATAACACAAATCGCAGTTACCACAATGCTACTTCAAAACAATGAAATAGTTTCTCTTCTCTCACACATTTGGTATATTTGCACCAAAACAGTAGGGGTAACCGTCTCTAGTAGGAGTTATCACAAGTTATGATCATCAGCAACATAAATATGGTGTGCTGTGCCTGGAGGCCAAAGAGCAAGTGAAGAGCTCTCACAGTCCTTGCAGTTGTGCACTCTCTCTAAACAAGAAAGGCCACTCATACTCCAGTGGTCCAAGTAGCAGCCTTGTCCTAGAGGCAGTGTAGTCACGTAAGCAGGCATGTGAGCAGCTAAGAGATGCCTGCCCTAGCAACCTAAAGGCAGTGTCACACACACGAGACATGGAGCTGCACTGTTCGCACCACACAGAGCCACAAAACTGTTGTATACTGCTCATACTGTCTTTGATGTGCACTGAGAGGCAGATTGGTTGTGACTTCAGTACAGGAAGAGGTAACATGGGTTGAATCCATTCTGCAGGCCTTATCTGCCTGAATGCAGTACTCGTGCACCATAACTTTGAAGAAGAGCCAATTAAAATGTGGGATTGAGAGGCGGGAATTTAGTGTTAGTCATATATTTCAGTTAAGTCCAGAGTTCACTCTTCTTTCAAAATCTCAACTTCATTTGCAGCGCAAATCAGTGTGATCAGCACAGCAGAATCCAATGAATTATTCAAGCAATACTGACACGTTCTGTAGACTTATGGTGTTTTTCTGAATCATATTCTTAATTTTAAATGTTTTTATATCTTTCTTCTCACAATGTGGTAACATGTGCCAAATATGACTTCTTCTTTGTCAGTGGACGTAGGGCTTGCCGGCATTTTGTCGACTGTCCTGGTGTTTTTTTGACAAAAGGTCGGTACTCAAGGTCATACTGTTGGGATTTCTAAATACTATCATACCACCCAGTCCCAGCAGCAGTATAATTGACCATGAGAATTGTCTGTCTCTGAGTAAGTGTTCAAATGAAGCTATTTTCATGCCAATATTTGAGTGATATTTTCAAAATCCATTCTATTAATTTATGGTACTTTAACAGTTCAACAACTAGGTTTGGAAATGGGCCCTGCTTGTTGCAAGTAGATAAGCAAGGAACCATGTGTTCCTTTAGCCTGTTCAGTAGAGTCAGTGCCTGTTCCTTAAGTCTCACTGCTCATCTACAGCTTTACCCCTCATATACTATGATATATAGTTCAATACTGCATCAACTTAACATATTTCTCAAGGCCTGCAGTTTTGTCTCCAAGTTCCAGTCTTCTCTGTTTCATCTAAGGAAACCTATTAACCTATATTTTTAGCTTGCTCACACAGACACCATGAGAAATCAAAAAAATGCACCATATTCATTTATCAAGACCTCTTAGCATTCCAGTTACAGCAGTCAGTTTGGATAAAAAGGTATTGTCATGTACATCATAGAGTTATGGACATAGGAAAGATGAATACATCCCTTTTTAAAAGCATAACCATTTCTTTCACTGTTATTATTACGTGTTTTCTTACTATTCCTGTTTCTGGCTGGCTTTGCATATGTAAGCCTGTCACTATTGCCAGCACATTTGTCTTAACCTATATGCATCAGAAACTGTAGTCACTGGGCACTCTTTTCCTTTACCAAAAGTAACAAACAAGCTGTACACCTCTCTCAAAATGAGAAGTGAGACTTGTACTTTTTTATATATAGTGAGTACACCTCACTGACTAAATAATTATTTTTTTCTCACTAGTATGTTTGCACTTAATATATGTAGCAATACCTATAGAAAGGGGAGCCGTGTAATTCACCAGTGTTAATTAAGTAAAATACTCATTTTATTGCTGGTTATGGTTCCATTTTGTACAAAACAATATGCTGTACAGGTATAAAGGGACAAGGCTGAAAAAAGATAATGACAAATGTTTTTTTGGATAAACATTATTTATTTTTACTGTTTTGTAATTTAGACACCATACTGTAGCTCCTTTATGGCCAGAAATGCTGGAAGTGCCTCTTGGTATAATGTATTATACAGTAAATATATATTATTTAGAACTTGTCACAAGCTTAAAATTGTGGATGTTGTAATGTGAATACAGTTTACTAATATGTGGTAAATACTGTGGTACTCAGAGTGTTTTATTTTGTTTTTGCATGTAGTATCCAGAGAAAACAAATCAATGAACGAAGTATACAGCGCACTACATATTTACATATTTACAAACTTGAGAAGGGAGAAAGTCTGAACAAGGACAAGAATACAGTTTTTGGGTTGTGAAGGTGATATCCACATAAAATCCAAAGGATCCCGACTAAAAAAATACTTTGGGAAGAGACTTGAGAGATTAGATTTTTGAGTCTATAGAATTTTGTAGATATCTTTCAATAACCCATTTGTGTCGGGCTTGGAGCTGAATATCTTAAGGGTTCAATTGATGTATTATGATTTATTTTTTGCATTGTATGGCTGTTCTTGAAGAATGGAGAAAGAGAGAAACCTCTTATGTAAGTGGATTATGAGGGGGTATTGAGGGATGTGTTGCATTGAACTCATTAGTTGTGGATTTGCCTAAAACCATAGATTTATAATGCTGACAGGCACAATGTTCTCAATCAGCCCTCCAAATGACAGATTTAGTGCAAGAATAAGATTAGTGGTGATCCTGGCATCAGCATTCTTTTTTGAGGCCTGAGACATGTTTAATATCATTCATACCCAAAAATTCAGCACATAGTTGAAATTTAGGCCTTTTTAAAAATGACCCATTTTGTCCACATAATTCTGTGCTTGGTACTGGGTGCACAGACAAAACAAGTTCTGTTCTGTACTGAGATAACAAAAATTGCAGCTAACTGGTATGTTTTTTTTACATGTAGACAGGTAATGCCAGTGACCATTCCCAGGAGCAATCTAGTGATTGTTTTGATGATGAATTGAGAAATCGGTTTGTATCTTTTTTAACCCCCTTTAAACCCCAATATAATTCTAGAACACAGTTTGGGGTTCCTCACACTTTCATGATTAAGACCCTTATTGATCACTGTTTTAAACAAACCATTTTATTATAAAACCTGGAAAAATAATAATTACAGTTTGATTTTATTTTAAAGGTGAGTCACCTCTCTTTGATATGAAAACAACAGCAAATGATAGAGCCCAGGACTGAAAGGAAAATTGGCACTTGAATGTTATTTGAATGTATTTTCATATACTAGAAATATAAAAAGAATTCTTAAAAATAAAGTACAGGGATATTAAACAAGCCGACTACATCAATTAACAGTGTTCAACATTATAATGTACTAACTATTAACTTGTTAGTCTGGAGAAGAATGGAGAAAGACAAATGAAGAGATAACCACGTTTTACACAAAGAGAAACTGCAATATACAAGTTAATTTGTTTGGCTCTAATTTTACTACTGAAAGACACTTAGAATTTAAACCCCTAATAACTAACTTACGACTCTGATTTGAAAATCACAACACACCTTTCTGCATATATCCAAGTGAAACAGGATATTTGAGCAGGGCATACACTTTATGGACAAAAGTATTGGGGCACACCTCTTAATTATTGAATTCAGGTGGCCCCTTACTTTCAGTGAAGGGCAATTTTAATGCTTCAGCATACCAAGACATTTTGGACAACGCCATGCTTCCAACTTTGTGGACACAGTTTGGGGAAAGCCCTTTTCAACTCCAGCATGACTTTTGCCCCAGTGCACAAAGCAAGTTCATAAAGACATGGTTGGATGAGTTTGGTGTGGAAGAACTTGACTGGCCCGCACAGAGCCCTGACCTCAACCCCATCGAACACCTTTGGGATGAACTGGACTGGAGATTGCAAGCCAGGGCCTTGTCGTCCAACATGAGTGCCTGACCTCATAAATGCTCTACAGAATGAATGGGCACAAATTCTCACAGAAACACTCCAAAATCTTGTGGAAGGCCTTCCAAGAAGAGTCGAAGCTGTTATAGCTGCAAAGGGGGACCAACTCCATATTGAAGTCTACATAATTGAATGCAATGTCGTCAAAGTCCCTGTTGGTGTAATGATCAGGCGTCCCAATACTTTTGTCTATGTATTGTAGTTGTGGGTGGAACATGACAAAAATGCCTTAGCTTATGCAGTGATAAATCAGCTTAGAGTTATTTTGTGTCACAACATGCATTAGCACAACTGCAGATGTTTAGTAAATGTGGTCCCATGTGTTATCCTTAAAATTCCTATAATTATATATATATTAAATATAATATATACTGTGCAGTGCAAGAGTATCTATAAGGAAAGCTCTTTGATAAAGAATCTCCCGTTTACTGTGATCTGTAGACTTCAGCCTCTTTTTTATCATTTAAGCACCAGTACTCTCCTTTCTGAAATTTTGGATGTATTTTTCTACCAGTCACTAAGAAATTTACAGGCCAAATATTTATCTCTGCCTCTTTGTGCTATGCCTTATCCACACACATGTTGTGGGACATGTTTTATGTTATTGTTGTTTTTCTAGGTTTTTGACTAATCATCTGTTGTCTCCAAATATATTTTAAAACAAAGTTAAACCCTTCGTTTAGGAGCATTCGCGGGAGGGTTCCCAAAGAGCTGAAGCATATTTAACCCAACTGACACGCCACTTTCACACCACCACTGCCAAAGCTCTGAGTCCTGTTGTCACTTCTTCCTCTCTTTATTCAGAATTAACCTATTCTCATTCTTGAAGCTTAACAGAAAGTTTATCAGATTAATTGCAGTGAAAAGAAGAAATTGAGGTTTGTTTGGAGGGGGGGAAAGGGGTTTAAAGCAAAAACTCTTTAGGATATCAGGTGAAGTGACACAGTATGTGTGTTTGTCTGTTAGAAATTCACTCTTTGCATTACAGAGTTGGGGGATGTCATGATCATGATGTACTGTCTTATGAGGGACCCACCATTTTGAGAGAGTTAGACAGTTAGACAATAGTTAAATGAACCTTTCTCTGAATACTTTCCTTAATTTTTCCAGAACTCCAACACATGGACTAACGATGCCAGAGCAGATTAGCATCTACATGGTTACAAGTAGATCAGAGCAAATTCAAGGAATTCATGTAGAAGAATTTTCAGTCTTTGAGTGACTGAAGTTTTTAAATTACACTAAGTAGCCACACACCAGCTAAAAAAGTCTTGGAATTAAAGGGGAGTTAAAATATCCAAGTCATTACTCTACTCTATGTTTAGGACATGTTGTTTTGTTGAGTTTGAATGGATCCACACCAACAATAAAGCTACTTTGATACACATATCATTGTTTAACATTCCTCTGGAGTTGTTGAGATATACCCTTTTCTCATATTCACTTTTAAGCACCACAAATAAAAAACATCCCAAAAAACACAATCTTCTTAAGCTCTCACAGTCATTTGCAGCACATAAAAAATAGACTCTGCCAATATGGCACAACAAATTCTAATTCTAATGGAGCATAACATGCCATTTGAACTGATTCCCAAACCCTATAAAATGTAGGTCTATTATTTAACAACTTTTTACTCTTTGGTATCAGTCAACAACAACTTGACAACTAAGTGCACCAGGATGTGATCTGGAATATAACTTTGATGTGTGTATTGCTATTTTTACTATTATTACTTCTTTGTTAAATATTTGTTAATATGATATGCTATTAGCATGTATGCTAGTAGCTAGAGAAGAAGTGGTTTATTTTTCCTCTGTCAAGACACACTTTCAAGTTTGCTTACCCATATTATTCTGGGTAAGTGTGGACATTTGTATGAGTGTGTATAAATCAACTTAGAGTCTAATATTTTTGTTATTTAGAGCTTGTTACAGAGCTAAGAGCTAAATCTGTCTTCATAGATGTATTCATGACATTCATGAAACAAATCAAATTATTAAATTAATCAGTCAAACAAAATGGCAGATGCTGACAACAGTGGATCACTCTACCCCATTTAACGACTGATATCAAAATAAAAGTCTATTGTTAAAATGTAATGTCATTTTCACCTATTTAAAATTTTCATCTTCTCATAATAATGAAGATGATTGCTGATGATTATTATTAGAATAATTGTTAGTGTTATTACTGTCAGTACTACTGTTTGTCCGTTGTATGAGACCAGAATGGCCTTACTTTATCACAAAAAAAAAAAAAAATACTGAGTACAGGGGTTACATCTGAATCTTGGAAGTGATATGAGGGAAGAGATTAGGATAGAAAGTGCACAGTGTTCTCCAGGCTCATGCAAAAGCATTAACTGATGTCACTGGTTTATAGTAGGAAACATTTACAAGATGTCTTTGAAACAGCTGTAAGGACATCATGTATGTTTGGTAAAGCTAAATTATGCACCACCTTCGGAATTCAAGGTTGTGTCTATGTCATACAGTCACTCATTCAGTCTAGGAACTTCCAGATTCCACTGTTTAAATGGGTGCAGCAGTATTTCTATTACCTTAACACAAATATTGATGCTTATCCACTGCTACATGCAGGCCCAATGAAACTAAGATAGAAGGCCTGCTTATGCATATATGGGGACTCAAAGGATGATTGTTTTGTTTTAAATAACTTTTTGCAGACAAACAATACATCTCAAAGTTAATAGCGTCTACATAGACCTTGCTATGTGTTATAATGTTCCAAGAATTCCTCAGAGTTCAGTATATCAAAACACAGTGAATTACCAGAGAAGAAGTAGAAAAATTTATAGCACTTAATGTCTTAATATCTGGCTGTTTTGAAAGTTCTGACAGCAGTTTCACGTATTCTGCAATGTCAAAATTATGTTCACAGCATTGACAGAATAATATACACTCACTGGTCACTTCATTAGGTAACCTTATGTTTCAGACACAGTGGAGGGATGGTTTGTAGATCCTTTCTTGTTGAAAAGATTACTGCTAACTCAGTACACCTCATGGGAATCTCATCTATCCCTTCACATCCCACATGGCCTTACACAAACCCAGTCTAAGACCCTCACTTTCCACATGCAGGGTCTGGGTTTAAGTAAGCCCATATAACATTGGATTATGTACAGGATGAACATATACTCACTGGCCACTTTAGTAGGTACGCCTTCCTACTGGGTTTGTATGGGTTTGTAGTTCACCAGTTACAGATTACTTTGCATCCTTATCCCTCATTACCCCATTCATCAATGGTCAGGACCCACAGGATCCAGAAAAGTATTATTTAGGTCGTGGATCATTCAGTTACACTGACATGGTAGTGGCATATTACTTGTGTTTGTGCTGCATCAGACTGCATCATTACAGCAGTGCTGATGGAGTTTTAGACATGGTGAGAACTTATTGTACACTTTATTAGACTGACCTATCTTGTTGGTTGACTTCCGTCCATTGCTAGTGTTTGGTCGTCATCTAGTCCTTCATCAGTAGCCAGTATCTGGCTGGATATTTTTTGTCAGATTATTCTCTGTCGAGCATTGACACTGACCTATTTAAATACATTAGCAATACTCATCTACCTACTGCCCTGTCAGTGTCACTGCTGTGCTCATAATGGTCCTCCACCTAAATAACACCTGCTTAGTTGTGTTTTTACAAGTTATGCAGAGTAACAGGACTACACTTTGTAACTGTAGAAGCAAAATTCCAAAAGGGCACCTATATGGGACGTGGACCCGATCAAATGGACAATGAACATAGATATAATCTGAAATTGTTTCATATGAGCCTTGATCTTATGCAAGCTCAGTCTGACACCCTGCATGTGGAGAGTGAGCTCTTTAATGAGAAGCAGAATGCCCATTACAGTAATTTCTCAAGGCATTTTAAGTTGTGTTTTTTAGCAAGAAAGGATTTATAAATCCTTCCACCATTGTGTCTTAGCACTGTCTGCCTCTGCAGGCTAGTTTGAAAGTGAGCAGATATGCAGATACACAAATTCAAATGGACCCTTTCTGTGTCACTGCAGAGGCGCAGTCAGAAATGAGTGCCAGGTTTTTTCCATATAGAAGCCCCGTACACTTTTTACTGCACCATGTATGAGGTCTAGATCTTTATAATTCACGCATTTCAGCTACAACTTCAAAACTTTGAATTTTTTAAATTTTCGATTCATGAAGCTCGTGACAGTTACTGTGCTGCTGGTGCTTCCAAAGGCAGTTTAAAACTTGGCTGCAAGCAGCAGCTGGTGGTTTTTACACATGACCCTGCTCTGCAGGCCTGTGTAAAGGACTGGAAGGACTGGAAAGGTGCCATCCTATGATAGTATGCTAAAAACCGTTCAGCTTTTAAGTAGACTCATTCTTCTGACAGTATTTGTCTATGGGGATTGCATGGCAATATGCTTGATTTTATGCTGCTGTTAGCAATGGATGTGATTGAAGTAGACAAACTCACTAATTAGTCTTATTGTGTATATAGTTTAGGCCATGTAGAGTACTTCAAATGTACATCTTACATATATAGGCTATCCAACACAGGTTCATGTTTGATTACAGTGAGGTTATTTGTGGAATTGAGATGAATGAATCATTCAGCAACAATATCATGGGCCATCTGAAAAGGAAGGCAATTGATGGCTTTGCTTTAGAGGGTTTTATTGTTGAGTTTCCCATAGCATCCTGTAACAAAGCATATAATAACAAAGAAATTACATTTACAATCAGGTCATATTATTCTCCATGCTCATCTCCATGGAAACAAAGAAACATGCACTGTCTCTCTTTATACCACCAAGAGATGAATTCCAAGCACATGAATTCAATTTCAATTAAAATAAATTCAAAATTTACAAAAATGTGTATTGTGAATTTACTTGTCTGATTTATGAAAAAAAGCTTTAGGCCACAGAAATATGAATGTAGGGCCCCGATGAGCAAGCTGGGATGAAAGTCCCAGGGAAAAAAATGCCTCAAAAGGACATGAGGCTGAACCACTGAGAGATGTGAACTAACAGTACTAATACTAATACTTAGTAACATCAGTACTCATACTAACACTAAACTAGGCTATGTGAAACATGAGTTCAAAGGATATATATAAAACCTTGCCATTCAAAGGATCCGTTCTCTTGCTGCTTTTCACTCTGACGTCAGATCTGGTTTGTAGCTCGCAGTCATCGTCACATGCTCTTTTAGTGCTAAAGCAATACAAACCGTCTACCGAACGACGGCACCAGAGCGCTGCTCTGTTAGACCCATTGGGACACGTTCATTCGACAGTCTGTTATCAAAATAGGATGCTTCTGAAATAGGTTCCCCGGTGATTGCCGTTTCCTTATTTCGCCGTGAAAGCACTACCACAGGATCTAAACAATTCCGGACACACTAGACCCCCCTCTCTGTTATCACGTGTTTAAGCCAATTTATCCAGCGGCTTGCTGAAACGCTGGAAACCGTGAAGGTTGTGAAAACCCGAGAGACTGACGTCAAAGATTAGACTATTCAAAATACCACAGTCTGACCTGAAACTGAAAGAACTGGACCTGACTCGAAGCCTTGCAACTCTGAATCTAGGTGCCTTTCGCCCGCAAACCTATGGGAAGTTCCCTTGAAGACCGTGACATATGAGGTGTGCGCGGTAGCGCTGTCCATATCAGCTCGCTCGGTGCTGTTGGGAATACCTACTTGTGTATTCATATACTTCGTAAGGCCCGGAAAACACTGGACACGGAAAAACATCTAGTATTCTACCAAGCCAAAATTTTGGTGAGTATTTTTGGATATTTTCATAATAAAATAAGCACACGCGTAACATATATATTGTGCCGTCACTATCTGCCTTTCTTCGTGGCTGTAAAAATGATGACAAGCAGTGACAATCTTCGGTTGATTAAAGCGTCCTTGGCAAATCTAATAGCGGCTTGTTAAAAGTAGGTCTCGGCAAGCAGCTTTTTGTGTGTTGTTATATGGCGCACATGAACGAGCTTAGTTATTCTGCTGGAGACAGTATACGTTCACATTACTGCCACGTTTACATCTAGGAAAAGCTGTTTAAACCAGAACACCCATAGACTTATGTCAAATCTGATCATTTCATTGACATCCTCAATACGCCTCCTTTTTCTTGTTGGGTTACTTCAGTATTTCCGTGCTTACTGCATTAAACCCACATTTCGCGACCTATCGTTCTTCATGACAAACGTTCTGGGTTCATAATATTGCGGCGTAAAATTCTATATGCTAATATGTCGCCTACTGGTTATTTAGAGTCCAGGCGCACTACATGGCTTTAATATACATTGACTAATTAGGTGGAGTGCGCTGGTGAGAGATTCAGTGGTCAGCTCCACTTCTGTCTCCCATCACAACCCACATTCGTTCGACCACTTGTTTACATTCACGTCGAGCGTGACTGTTTCTTTGCGACCAAATGGAAAACCAGTTTGCCTAATATTTCGCATTGGTCTACTATTTAAAACAAAACGTTGTAAACTGTATTATTGCTTCATGCAGCAAGGCACCTGTGAGATTTAGCACACTTTAGTCTTTTAATACTACTTGATGTAGAAGGAAAGGTTAAGTAGAATTATATAAGCAAATACTAGTGAGGCAATTTTTTTCAATAAACATGTCTGCTGCATAGCTGATGGGCAACTGATATAACCTTGTCTACTGTGTCTGAACATTTAATAAATGCTCAGGTGCTCAGATAAACGTTTAGAATACTTATTAATCAGAGAAAGCTCTTATACCGATTCTGGACAACTTAAATCATGCAAGAAATGACTTAGACCATCTTTAAACTTATTTCAGCTTTGCATGTGATCAGCAACGCAAAATGAGGTGCACTGTGTAATAGAAAACAAAGACAAATATTTATATTACTTTTAATAACACCTTTAGGAGAACAAGTAAGTTATACTTTCTCCACTGAAAGCTGCTTAAAGTAACTCAGCTGTGTGTTTAACACTCTGCACGTGCTTCAGTAACATAGATTTTACATGTTTTGAAGAAAGATTCTACAAATGAATGTTCTGTAATAAAGAGTTCAGCAAATAAAACAATAAAGAGGAGAAAGCGAGGAAGGATAAATGAAATTTGTTTATTTAGTAATTGATTTTTTACAGTTGTATTATTTCTTGGTACTGCACTGTTGTGCCATAGCTTATCCTTGCCTTCAGGCCCTGTTGTCCTAACTAATTGTTTGGTAAGAGAAATATGCCAAACTAGTAATGTATGGGACTGTTTAATATTGGAGCAGGAATATTATATACATTTAAATCCATAACAATAAAGGAAAGTTTGTTCATTTCATGTCATTAATACAGTTCTTTATAGAGGCTAAATATATAGACGAAACGAATGATTTTGAAAAGTGGTTCTGGTGCCCGTGATA
>JBBPCZ010000136.1:33527899-33540982 GCA_037974445.1 Brycinus macrolepidotus | reverse complement strand
TTTTTTTAACGCCGTTAATCTCATTGGAATCTTAACCGAGACAAGTTTAAAAATGATATGTTCTCTTTGTGGCACTTGTGGTACTTGAGGAGATGGCAAGGACCCTCCACCTGTATCTGTCTGTTGCTGCTCTAGGAGGCGTTTTGAGAGTCAGTCCTTTGCCATTCAGCTCTCACTTGACTGTTTTGCATCAGGATTCTTGGGCTGCCCTCGCTTTCTTTTCCCCCTGGGGTTTTCAGTAGAGAGCTGCTTTAAGTAGTTAGTAGGGTGGCATATGACTTGTCCCAACCATCTCCATTAGTGTGCCTGAAATTTCTCTTCGAGCTACAAAAAAAACTACATTAAAAAAAAGTACAAATGATTACCATTTCATGTTTCCCACACTGCACTGCAGTAAATCAAGTTAACCAGGACTAATTATGCATATTGAGACTATCATGTATTTTGACAATACAGTCATATTGCATACTTTTAGAGCATCATAGTATAGATCTACATCTCTGCGAACAGTACTGTGGCATTACACATCACTGAAGAAAACAGGAAATGATGTAACTCGAGGTGAAGGTGCATTTTTATGACATTGGCAAGATCCTGCCTTGAAACCCATTAATATGTATGTAGAATTGCAAGTCCAGCAAAGGGACCTTTGTAACCTTGTAGAGAAGAGGAAAAGGCCAAAATGTAACCACATTTGCCAAAAACGAAATACTTTTTTTTTTACCATAGATCATTCAAAGCTGTAATTGGCAACAATCACTTTTCGAAATACTAATGATAACAGTCATTTGTTAAATTGGGGCACCCCTGGTGAAATGACATGTTTTGTTGATTTTCTGAGTGAGAGTAAGTATACATCTCCTACAGAGAACAGCCTTCTGTGCTTTTTAATGCACAATAACTTACAGAAATATAACTTTTAAATAATAACTTATAACTTGTATAAATAAAAACCACACTAAAATATGTAATAACAATGCTATATGAAAGAGGATGTGTTAACTTACTTTCACTTAGAAAATTAATAAAACATAATTTGCATACTTTTGATACTTTTCGCATAGGTCTGTATTAATATGTGGTGTCTGAATACTTTTTTCTCTGTTAATTGTGTTTGTTCATGTTAATAAGTACAAAGCCAAAAGGCATTCTGTGTGTAAATTTAGGGCTAATAGTGTCTGAATACTTGTTTCCCCTCACTGTGTTAATGACTGAGAAAGAGGATATTTGTTGTGTATTTGACAATACTGAGCCTTATATCATGGATAACTGGGTTTTTTTTTTCCTTTTTTTGTGGCGTCACTAGGTCAAAACAAGATTTAGCTTCAGTTTGTGGTGGAATTTTCCTGTGATGAACTTAAGTGTGGAGAACAGAGAAGGGTTTCAAAATAGGCTCCTGATTGTATGGTGCCTAATAATTTAAATAGGCAGCAAGTCATGCTCAGCAGTGCCTTTGTTTGAGATGTCTGCTGTAGGTTTGTGAGAGCGTTCACAGAGGCTCTATTTATCTGAGGAATAGCCGTTCATAGACTGTTTTATGAATCTTTCATATTGTGTGTCAGTTATATACAAAGCAAAAGAAATCTTACCAACAATTTTCCCATAGTGTGCAAAATATCCTTCTCAATCATGTGTTTGTAGATCAGCTGGCAATGTCTTCATATTGAAATCATACGGACTCTTTCTGATGTCAGATGACAATACTAGCATAGCATTTAGGTGTTCTGCATTTGCTCTATAAAGTTACATTTTGTTTACCTTTTATTAGTTTCTCTCAATTATGTTGTCAGAGCAAAATCAGCAGAATGATGATTGTTAGTTTATTGCACATAAAAACACCAATATTACAAAATACTCTTAATAGTTAGGTTTCAGCAGTTTCCTGGTAGATAATTTGTTACTAATAATTTGTTGTTATTTGATGAGCTTTGCAGTCCTATTTTTTCACTTCCAAGAACATTTAAAACACATCTAACTACTCATGTTTTATCTTAACAGAATGAGTAGATAATAGATAAAGTTTAAAGTGTTAAAGTTACTAGTTGTGTCCCTGATTTTAGGACTAGTTCTGTGTTTCTGAAAATGGAATTAATTGCTAATAAGAAGTTTAGGACTTAGAAGGCTTGCACTGGCCTGCATTGACTACCACCACTCACTGATGAGAGGTTGTTTTTTCGTGGGATCTCTATGAGACAATAGTGTTAAAGCAGCTTTAAATCCGATTATTTTGTACATTTTGGACATTTCTCGGAAATGGGAACATGCTGAGGAGTGGCTCAGTGCTCTTAGACGTGTTGAGCATAATCCTGTAATAAATCTCCCACTGTGTGTTGGTTTTTGATTTCCAAGTTTTCTCACTGAGCCTCTGTGTGGTTCTGAATAATCTGACATGTTTTTGCATAGTCTGCTCCATATAAGCTACATGTTGGCACTGGATAAATAGCCATGCAGAGAGCTGGTGGCTCTACATGTTGCAGGAACGTGACATGATATGATGAATAAGTGTATTGCAGACTAAGGGCCAATTATTGTCTCTGTGAGTGAGGCTTGAATGTGCTTTTATCCTTTAGTTGACCTTTAGTTTTATGGGTATTCGTGTGCCAAAAGAAATTATAAATTTAATTAATGTAATAGTTACCTAATTTTTTGTCACAGTTTATCAAAATGTTAGCACAAAACATGTAAGATAATATGTGTCAACACATATTATGAATGTACATACATAAGTTGTAGGAATTTTTTGTTTGTTTCTGATAAAAAGTATCCATTATTTTATGTGCGTTTATATCTTCTAGAAGGTAAAGTTATAGGGGGCAAGTTATAGGGGGCAATTAATTACAATCATTAATTACAGGGACAGTCCCCCTGGAGCAACTGAGGGTTAAGTGTCTCGCTCGAGGACACAATGGTAGAAAGTGGGGTTTGAACCTGCAACTTTTTTTTTCTTCTACTACGTTGTCATTTTTCCAACTCTCATTTATGTAGAAACTTTTTCATACTGACTACTAGGCATCAGAAAGGAGTATGTTAATTACATAAAGACATGATAAATGATTTAATAATATAATCTGAATCAAGATGGGGTTGTAGCACTCATGTTAAGTAAGGGAATTGTTTTGTGTGAATAGTTGCATTATTTGTGTTGTGTATGCTTTTTGATCATGTTAATGGGCAAAATTCCTATGTCAGATATTTTTTGAGTCTTATCCCTTCTATTAAGCACATGTTCAGGTGACTGTCAGGTGGAGTTGACCTACTCATCAGAAGATTTTGCACAAATTATGGAGTCCGTGCCAGCTCTATTTCAGACTGTCATTAAATCAGGGGTGCTCCTTGAGATTCCTAATCCTTGAGATTCTGGAGATACCACCCTGGAGAGTTGAGATCCAACACATCTGGATCTATTCTTCCGAAATCCCTGAAGGGCCACCATGGCCTGTATCAGCTGTGTTAGACTGGGGGGGTCCGCAGGATGGTAGATCACCTGGACCAGAAAGTAAAAGAAATGTACTCAATGCTAAGAAATGTCAGCATTGTCAGTCAAATTATTGGCTGATGCTGTAAATTAAAATGAACATTTTGTATAAAATTATGAAAGAATGCAAAATAGAAGTATGTTCACCAGTAGTGTCAGACTTTTGGACCTATATGATTGATTCAGGCAGGCAATGACAAAGCCCAGAGTGTGGTCAGCCGCATGAGAATCCTTAGCCTTTGACATTTTATTTTATTAGTTGACTGTGAAGGCATTTTAAGCTGCCATCTACTAGTTATGTGTTTAGGCAGTTTACTGCTATCTCACTGCCATGGCTCATACCATCTTTCCAAAATTGAAATATTATTAAATATAAAATGAAGTTTTAATGAATAAATGGGTGATTTAGTCACTGTTGAAGTCTCTTCAGTATATGCCAGGCTAAAATGACCCATGTGATTTACATGGGACATACTAATGAGATATAGTTACCTCAGAGCAGAGAGCTGTCATATGCTTCCAATTTCTAAATAAAGAATTCCCCATTCAAAGAATCTCAGTCATTCTCAATCATTTCCTCCTAGGCACATACCCATATGTCCACTGTGACCCAACCTAGGCCAAAAGTAACAGTAAGAAATCTAAACACTGACTAGGAGTGGGAGAGGTAAAAAAAAAAACATGATACAGTATGGCAGTATTTTGAGTGTGAAAATAGGCCCAGATATTGATATTCCTATTATTTAAAAAGTAAAAATTTTGACTTTGTCATTCTTCTGTCAGTTGTGTCAAAAAAGGGATAGCAGACTGAATGACACTGTCACCTAGCACATGGAAGGGTGGCATTATAATAATATAATAAACTAGTAATAAGCTTTGGAATGCTACGTTTAACTACCTTTGGAAAGTAAAGCTCTTTTTAAATATGTAAAGTAAGTAGTTTTTTTTTATTTTATTTACAATTATTTGCAAAAAGGGTTATCTTGGTACAATATTTAGCAAGTCTTGAAAAAGTGATTAAACTGTGATCAACTGATATAGTGACCAGAGAAAGAAGGAAAAACTATATGTCTAGTGTTTGTCTTGTATTTTTGGGGATAAATGATCAGAGTTTTATTAGAACAAGTCACATTTTACTTTAATTGTTAACTGCACTGCATCTGTATCTCATTCTCATGTCAACTGGGCAAATGCAGAAAAGATGCCTAAATAAAAAACCTTCTGTACCTCATATTCTTTTATATTCAGAAAACTTATAGATTACCAAATGATATTATAATTTGGTAATTATAGATTACCACATGATATTTAATGTCATAATTAGAATTGCAACAAATTCATATTATAAGATGCAACAAATTCATATTACAAATTCATACTAAATATTTCAGTTAAACAAATCACTCTTTATATTTTACTGCTTCTCACTACTTTAAACTGTAAATGAATGTAATTTAGTTCAGAAGACCCATTCCCTATTACATCACAGAGGAACCCTAAGGGCTCTACTATGTGTTAGAGTAAATATCAATATAATTAGAAAATCACCGAGGAATCACTCAGTCATGTTTTGATAAATAATAGGTGGGACCAATTTTGTAAGAAAAAACATTTCAGGTCTTCCTGGAGTTAAGCAAGTTGTTAGAACTGGAAAACAGCAGTAGCCCTATACCAAGAATCTTTTCTTTACAAGAGTCACTGTAAACTGAAACATACACAGTAAAATATGTGTTAATGTTGGTTACAATCAAAATATTAAATGTCATACAAGTTTCAAATGTCTGTGTTTAATCTAGAACTGTCAAAAATGTTAATGCACACCAGCATTTCCAGTGCTAACATAATATCAGAAACCCTAAATGTAACGTGGCCATTTATCACTCGTAAATGCACGACAGCAGTGTGAAATTTGTCCTCTACATTTAACCCATTCAACCAAGTGAAGCAGTAGGCAGCCAGCAACGCAGTGCCCAGGAAACAGTGTGTGTACCTTGCTCAAGGGTACCTCAGCAGTGCCATTGGCAGTCCTGAGATTCAAACCCACAACCTTCCAATCACAGGGGCAACTATCTAACCACCAGGCCACCCACAGGCCCACATTCAGAAATGAACATTATTTTAGAGGTCAATTTTAACATGTATGGGCCAAGTTTTGGCCTTGCACTTATATTCACAGTTTGCCACCGTATTACACTATATGATTACAAACTGATTATCACTGAACTGTGTTACATTCATCTTATCAACACCTTTATTGCTTATGGCTTAGAGCAGGACTACACATTTATATCATGTTTATGTTAGGGATGAACATGAATAAATGAGTAAGTCTTTGTCATGTAGCTACCTAGTCGACATGTAAACTAGGATTAAAGTGTTGTAACACTTCTGTGCTATTCCCAGAAACACAGGTATGTTACAATACAATATGTACAAAACCTTTGACAAGGAGTGAATGTTAACATGCAGTCAGCCACAGAGTTTAGTGTGCTTAGTGTGATAGGCAGAAGCAGGCAAACGTCAGAACAGTGCTACAACAAAAACAGACTCATGGGAAATTGGTGGTTCGCGACTGCCTGAGAGTGCAGCGCAGCTTCTCAAGTCACTTTTAAAGCAAAACAGTCACATTTGGCTATTTTTTGTTGTGTCAAGCTTGACACACAACACGTTTTACCATCAAAGGCATTTCACAGGACAAAACGAGGAAAAGCCATACCACTGATGTCTTTGTTCAAGTCTCAAACAGGGGGAGCACGGATTGTCATCTAAACCCATTCAAACTCTCAAATAGAACCCCCCACTAACTCTCTCTCTCTCTCTCTCTTTCTCTCTCTCTCTCTCTCTCTCTCTCTCACACACACACACACACACACACACTCCATGACAAATGGTCTCTTATTCCACAACAGAAATCCAGAAATGTTGTAGCTGGTAGCAGCATAACATAAATCATTTGCCTGAAATCACCATAAAACCATAGAATATTTAACCAAAATTCCTTGGAGAGGTGACAGGAGCAAGATGACAATATAATTAGCAGGTCAGGACAAGGAGCTGAGATCAGCTTATGAATGAAAAACATTTACCTCAGTTTATTCAAAGAAGCTTTGCTAGGCTGAGACAAACATGGTTATCAAGTGAGCAGGCCAGCAAGAAGGAGGTGGCCTGGTGTCATGAATCACATTTTCTTCTATATCATGTGGATGACTGGGTGTGTGTACATCACTAAACTGGGAAAGAGATGGCACCAGGATACACTCTAGGAAGAAAGCGCAAACCAGCAAAGGTAGTTTGATGCTCTAGGTAATGTTCTGCTGTGAAGCCTTGAGTCTTGGCATTTATGTGGATGTTATCTGGATACATACTACCTAAATATTGTTTTAGACCAAGTACACCCCTTCATGACAACAGTATTTCCTAACAGCAGTGGCCTATATGAGCAGGACAGGGCACCCTGCCACTCTGCAAAAAATGTTCAGGAACAGTTTGGGGAGCATGACAAAAAGTTCAAGATGTTGACTTCACATCCAAACTCCCTAGATCTCAGTTTGATGTGGCATGTGCTGGACAAACTAGTCGAATCAAGCCATGGATGCCGCAAGTGGCAACTAACAGGAATCTGCTGCTGTTGCACACACACACAAATATATATATATATATATATATATATATATAGAGAGAGAGAGAGAGAGAGAGAGAGAGAGAGAGATGTCTTAAGAAGAAGGTGGAGCACAGGGTTGTTATAAGAGTGGAGGAAGATGCACGCAGGTGTGTAGGAGGGTGAGTCTGAAGGAGATTGGAGACTACAAAGTTGTGACTGGAGAGAGCGTAGCTAGACAGCATAGGATGGTCTGTAGGATGACTCTGAAGGTCAAAAAGAGGACATTGAGGGCAGAGCCAAGGATCAAGTGGTGGAGGTTGATGGAGGAGTTAAGACAGGCGCTGAGTGGCAGTGAAGAGTTGCCAGATAGCTAGGCAGCTTCTGCAGAAGTAGTAGGGAAGACAGCTAGAAAGGCTAGGGGTGACATCTGGACAGAGGAAAGAGGACAAGGAAACCTGGTGGTGGAATGAAGAAGTACAGGACAGTATTCAGAGGAAGAGGTTGGCTCAGAAGAAGTTGGATAGCCAGTGAGATGAAGAAAGTAGACAGGAGTATAAGGAGATGAACCATAAGGTAAAGAGAGAAGCGGCAAAGGCTAAAGCTTAGGTGTATAGCAAGTTGTATGAGAGGTTGGACACAAAGGAGGGAGAAAAGGAGCTGTATCAATTGGCTAGGCAGAGAGACCGAGCTGGGAAAGCTGTGCAGCAGGTTAGGGTGGTAAAAACCAGGGAGAGTGTGTACATTTCCATTGTTACTCTTATACCACCCTTTGAGGGATTACTTTGAGGGACTAATGAATGAGGAGAATGAGCAAGAGAGAAGCCTTGAGGATGTGGAGAGAGTGAATCAGGAAGTGCTGAGGATTAGCAAGCAGGAAGTAAGGACAGCTATGAAGAGGATGAAGAATGGAAAGGCTGTTGGTCCCGATGAAATACTTGTGGAGGCTTGGACATGTTTAGGAAAGATGGCTGTGGAGTTTTTGACCAAATTGTTTAATGGAATCTTGGAGAGTGAGAGAATGCCTGAGGAGTGGAGAAGAAGTGTACTGGTACCAATTTTCAAGAATATGGGTGATGTGCAGAGCTGTAGTAACTTCAGAGGGATAAAGTTGATCAGCCACAGCATGAAGTTGTGGGAAAGAGTGGTGGAAGCAAGGTTAAGAAGAGATGTGATGATCACTAAGCAGCAGTATGGTTTCATGCCGAAAAGAGCTCTACAGATGCAATGTATGCTCTGAAGGTGCTGATGGAGAAGTACAGAGAAGGTCAGAAGGAGTTGCACTGTGTCTTTGTGGATTTGGAGCAAGCATATGACAGGGTGCATTTGCACTACCGTATATGTAAATCTCTTAAGCTGCTCTATTACGCACCTCATCAGTATCCATTACTGTCCTTGGATTGTGCTACAGCCATTACTGGAGATATGCGTGACATATTTATCTTTTGTGTTCTCTACTCTATTTATCTTATCTTATTCTTTTATTCTGTTCTATTTTTCTACTAAGGAGAGAGGGAAACGCCATTCTCCTGTATGCCCTGTACATATAGTGAAATTGACAATAAAAAATCTAGGAATCTAGTGAGGAGTTGTGGTATTGTATAAGGAAGTCAGGAGTGGCAGAGAAGTATGTGAGAGTGGTACAGGATATGTATGAGGGTAGTGTGACAGCAGTGAGGTCAGCGGTAGGAGTGACTGATGTGTTCAAGGTGGAGGTGGGTTTACACCAAGGATCAGGTCTGAGTCTTATTTGCTATGGTGATGGACAGGTTGGCAGACGAGATCAGACAGGAGTCTGATTATGGATTATGATGTTTGCAGATGACGTTGTGATCTGTAGTGAGAGTAGATAGCAGGTTGAGGAGACCCTGGAGAGATGGAGATATGCTCTGGAAAGGAGAGGAATGAAGGTCAGTAGGACTAAGACAGAATACCTGTGCATGAATGAGAGGGAGGACAGTGGAATGGTGAGGATGCAGGGAGTTGAGCTGGAGGTGGAGGAGTTCAAATACTTGGGGTCAACAGTTTAGGGTAAAGGGAAGTGTGAAAGAGAGGTGAAGAAGAGAGTGCAAGCATGGTGGAACGGGTGGAGAAGAGTGGCAGGAGTGATTTGTGACTGGCAGGTACAAGTAAGTGTGAAAGGGAAGGTGTACAAGATGGTAGTGAGACCAGCTATGTTTTGTGGTCTGGAGACAGTGGCATTGACGAAAAGACAGGAAGCAAAGCTGCAGGTGGCAGAGTTGAAAATGTTTAGATTTGCATTGGGAGTGACAAGGATGGACAGGATCAGGAATGAGTTTATTAGAGGGATAGCTTGAGTTGGACCTTTTGGAGGAAAAGTCAGAGAGGCGAGATTGTGTTGGTTTGGACATGTGTTGGGAAAAAGATGCTGAGGATGGAGCTGCCAGGGAAGAGGAACAGAGGAAGGCTTAGTAGGGGGTTTATGGATGTGGTAAGGGAGGACATGCAGGCAGTTGGTGTGAGAGAGGAAGATGCAGAGGATGGAAATGGAGAGGGTTGATCTGCTGTGGCGACCCCTAATTGGGAGCAGCCAAAGAAGAGATAGATATTCACTGATCAAACCTATGACAGTTGAATTAATACATTGATTAAGCAGGAAAAATGGGCAAGCATAGTAATCTGAGTGACTCTGGGTCACATTATCTCTTATATAAAATTATTATATAATAAGTTGCTTGAATGTTCATCACAGGTGAGACAGACAATCATCATTAACAGGATCTTAAAAGTGTCACCGTTTTATCTGAGTCATAATCCAAAAACTGTTTTCCTTCTTTCCAGGCTTGAGTTGCTCTGGTTGGATGTGTCAGGATTGCTAAAGAGCGTGTCATATGCTCCCCTAATCCTTATATTATTGTTTTCACTATCCATAATGCGGCTTGAGAAATGATACTCTTCTTTCCAGTTTTCTTCACCACTCCATTTTCCCACTCTGCTTTGCTCAGTCCTTATGATTTTAAAAGAATATTACTGGAGCAAATTTTGCATTCAGAAATAGATCGTGTCATAGTTACATGTGTAGTGTGTGGTGCTATAGTATACGAAAAAGTGATCTGAACTGAAAATATTTCTTTTTTCTTTCTTTGTCTCTCTCATTCCAGATGTTCCTTGTAGCCTTGTCCTTTGCATACTTTTCGAAGGCTTTATCTGGGAGCTATATGAAAAGCACAATAACTCAGCTGGAGAGGCGCTTTGACATCCCCAGTTACTTAATAGGAGTCATTGATGGAAGCTTTGAAATAGGTAAGAGCTGGATCATCATGCGTCAGCAGACTCTTCCAAATCATTCTTGTGTGTCTCAGTTGTGCTCAATCATCTCTTTTAAGGAAAATGCAGCCTTTCATGGAGTCAGCAGTGTTCCCTGTGCAATATTAGCATTGGGGAAATAATCCAGAGGCTTAGCAGGTGCACTTTATGATATGTCAGTCTTCAACTACACAGTGCTGAGGTCTGGCAGACAGGCTTATACAACAGTAGCAGGAACCCACATACCCATATTCAAGGGGCTAATTAAAAGTAAATGTAAAGTGGCCCCTCATAGTCATATGTGAACACACCACAGCACACCACACAGTGTGAACAATGTGATAGTCTTTCTCTGCATTTAACCCATTCACCAACTGAAGCAGTGGGCAGCCACCAGCGCATCACCCAGGAAGCAGTGTGTGAGGAGGACACCTTGCTGAAGGGTACCTCAGTGGTGCTACTGGCAGTCCTGGGATTTGAAACGATGACCTTCCAAATGCAGGGGCAACTCCCTAACCACCAGGCCATCATTTGCCCCAAGGAATGATGTCTCCCCATCAGGGAATCGAAGCCCGTGACAGGCAGAGATACTGTCCACTATATTAAAAAGGAGTAATGGGCCATTGGTGCTATATCCAGAGACTTTGTCCTCTTAAAGTAATTAAAATGGGCCACCAAGAGCAGTTTGGCCACATGTCTATTTATGTTTGTCATAGTAAAATGGTCTATTCAGTGACTGAACCGCAATTTAAATTCCTATTCCTACAATGTAACGTTGTTAAGACACAGAAATAGTCTTTTTTGTACAGAAGTTAAGGCCAGTGTGTGAAAGGCCAGTGTGTGAAATACTCCAAGGTAATTGAAGGGGTGAATGAATTTCACTACTGACTAGTTGCCCACTCACTTTCCTTACTGGTGCTGCTCATAAATGAAAGAAATGTTCTAACAGTTCTTTGAAACATTTTAATTGTTTTAGTTGAGTTTTAAAAATTTAAATATTTAATCGTCCTAAAACTTTGTTTCCTCTTTATCATTTTGGAAATGTCTTAGAAGATTGAATAGCAAAAATTGCCTTTCAAAGTAAAAACATTAGCCTCAGCCCTTAGATTACTTTTAATAATGCCATACTGACTATACTTCTGTTTGAGTCTTAGAAGCTTGAACAGCAAAAATTGCCTGTCATGACTGCAGTAAGTGTGTAGGCAGGAGACATACATGCAGGAGTAAAGGTGATAGCTTTTAATAAATGCAAGCAAACCGACAAGGCTAAACAAGAGAGATAACAATGACAGGGTAGACCTAACTTAACATACCGGCAGGATAGTCACTCCCTGTCACCAGGCCAATAATTCGGCGCCTACCTCCAGTACCTGGAAACGGCAAACTGCTCTACCAATAGCAAACCGTTCTGCCAACCAGTGATGCCACTGCTCTAGCACTGCTTTGATGGTGAGCAGCTCTCAATTACCGATGCCGTAACTGCACTCTGCCTACAAAAGCTTCCTGTAAAAGAAGGCACAGGGTGGAGCTTACCAGAGCTTCTCCCCCCAGGGATAATACTGCCCCCATGCTGACCTTTGAGGCATCCACCTCCACCATAAAGTGTAGGGCAGAATCTGGGATTTTCAACACGGGGCAGTGGTAAACAGAGATTTCACGTTCTTGAATGTGTCTCTAGCTGCAAGGGTGACAAACAGATTTTTAGGTTTGCAATTAAAGAGGTCAGACAGGGGTGCAGACACCAAACTTAAGCCCCTGGATGAACGTGCAGTAGAAATAGGAGAATCCAATTTTACACTGCAGTTCTTTCACTGTGCAGTTCCCAGGCCACTCAGAAACTGCAGACACATTTGCCTCATCCATGCTCACCCCCAATGGCCCAAATTTCTCTGCCGTAACACACAACCTGCGCTAAAGCAGATAAGCAAGGACCTTCTCTACATGGATGTCATCAATGTCATCAATATAAATGATAACAAATCGGTTTAGCATGTCACAGAACACGTTATTCATGAATCTTGGAAGACCAAGTGAGGATTTATCAACTCATAAGACATCACGTGGTACATGTAATGGCCTGAGGTGGTGCTGAATGCAGTCTTCCATTTGTTGCCCACTCAAATGCGTACAAGGTTGTACGCACTCAGTAGGTTGGGCTTAGTAAAAATGGTCTACCCACGGAGTCGTTCTATGGCTGACAGGATCAGCGGAAGTGGGTGTAGATACCTCACTGTGATTGCATTGAGCATCCCGGTAATCAGTGCAGGGTTCAAGTTCCCCATCCTTCTTTTCCATGAAAAAGAAGGTTGCCATCCAGGGCGTTCATAAGATAAGATAAGATAAGAAAGAACTTTGTTTATCCCGAGGGAAATTCTTTTGTCATAAACATGCTTAGTACAACAAGAGGAGTAAAGATAAGACAATAAAGAGTTTTAAAAAAACAGTAATAGTGCAAACAAAATAACAAAATAACTATAACAAAATAATTAACAAATAACTATAACAGATATAATAAAATAACAGATCATTAGTGCAGGTGGTTATGAAAAGTGACAGTGTTTGTAGCAGCAGGTGATGATGGGATGAGATTAACATTCAATAACATACAAATAAAAAAAAACGCTGAGTTATATTGCACAATCCAAATGAGAACATAATGACATAAGGGCTGAAAAAGATCACCTACAGAACGAGGAAGAGTTATACAGTCTTATTGCCACAGGTAGAAAGGATTTCCTGTGGC
>JBBPCZ010000136.1:33463774-33493960 GCA_037974445.1 Brycinus macrolepidotus | reverse complement strand
CTTGTTTGGGTTCCTGTTCTGTTTTGAGCTCTACGTGTTTTTCCTTGTGTTGAATTCATTAAAGAAGTTCTGTTGCACGAATTCTCCTGTAAGCCGTCCTCCCTCTACACCCCGACATGACACTAACCAGCTCACAAGATAGCAACTACTTTTTTGGAAAAAAAGAAATCTTGATACTTTTTACTGCTTTCTTGTTTGTTTGCATTTATTCTAATGTTCTCTTGTTTTTGCTGGCAGAAACAAACCCACTGCTGAAATAAATGGTTTCAAACAATTTGCACAGGTGCCTAAGACTTTTGCACAGTACTGTGTGTGTATATATATGTAGGGCATTTCTAAATACATCAATAAATCAAGCAGTATTTACCTCAATAAATCTGTACAACACAAAACGGTCTCGGACGTAAACCTTGCCGTCGGCCCATTGTGGGGAAAACTGTCCTCACAATTTGTGACAGCCACAAAAGTTTATCTCAACACGACACATTTACTTCAGCAAAATCTGAAAAAATGCTTGCCTTCGGTGTTCTGTGCCAGATCAGCAGTAGTTCAGGAGATCATAGGTGAGACCGGGAGTCTGCGAAGTCCTCTTCTTATCCTGCCAACAATGCCAAAATATTTTGTGGAAAATTGGAGCGAAAAGTCTAAGTCTGAAACTTTTTCTAAGTCAGAAACTCAAACGCAGTCGGGGACATGCAGCTTGTGTCGTGGAGAAAACTGGAGCAGGAATTCAAATCTGAAACTTTTTATAAGTCCAAAAGATTCAACTTCAGTCAGAAAGTTAAAGCAACGTTGTTTATTAAAAACAGCTTCATGGTCCTTGAGAACATATGATCAGATGTTCCCCTCAGAAGATTTTTCACACAGGTTATATAGTCTTTAAAGTACAACACCCCTTTTCTGAATACCCGTCTTTCTTGGCTCTGCTCCAATGAGGGTTTTAATTAAATATTCAAAACTCCACCTTCTTTCTGACGTCTTCACCTACTCAAGTGTTTTCCCAATTGATACAGGGTCAGGTATCACTTAATATTCCTCCGTCATAAGTCACACTCACATTTTTTCCATATCATGTCTTGTGCATGTGCACATCTCATGGGTGATTGACACCTTGTGCATGCAAAGATTCCATCTGCTTCTCGGTTTCAGTGTTTACAAAAACACTAGATCTTGAATGGCCCCTTATTCATGCCCGTTGTGACAAAATACAAGTCTCATGACCTTCTGACCTAAAAACACATTCATGATTACTTTTGTCTGACCACCTTTATGTGGTTGAGTTTACTCATCTTGAGTTGATTTAGATGTTTATTAAAAGTACAGATGTTTTTGCTTTAAGTTTGGGGGGGGGGCTCCTAGAAGGGCATCCCCTGAGAATTCTCTAGCTCTCAAGATGTCAAGAGGTCTAGAAGTCAAAGGGTACATGTGGTTCCCATTTGGAACTCATCCAGAAAGGCTTCTTTAACTTCTAACCTCAATGCTGAATAGACATTAATGGGAGCAGAAAACATACTATATTGAATAGTAGTTTTATCATTTTAAATAATTAATTCTCCAACACTTGCTGTCTTATTGAAGAATGAAGCAGCCTCGTGGACCGGTGGAGGATCCTCTCCCCAGCTGGACCCAGCTGGGCATAAGAAAGCCTTGATCCTACCCACTTTACAATAAGTTACAATGACATCAGCATTTGAATATTCAAATCTTCACCTTCCCATGTGTCTTCCAACAGGTACGAGATCAGGTTACGTTCTTATTTCTTCTATACCAAGTCTTGTGCATGTGAATGCCACATGGACAATTTATGTCTTGTGCAAGGATTCCATATGCTTCACAGTTTCCTGGTTCCCGTAATTATATGGCCACCATTTGTCACTAGTCCATGACAAGCACTTCTTGTGACTCTTTGATGGTCAGGGTTTCTCAGCCTAAGAGGTGAAAAAAAGATTTTCACAAAGCCACATGTTTTTTGCCTTTGTTTTGGGAGCTTCCTGGAAAAGGCATTCTCTGAGACTTCTCTGAAATTTACAGGCCCAATTCAAAAGGCTAAAGGGCACACGCTGTTCAACATATGATAGCAGCATATACTATGCCTGAAAGAGATTAAGAACCTTGTAACTCCTGTCACTAACTGAATGTTGTTGTGACTTTAATGGGAGTGAAGTCATACCATATTAATTAGTAGGTTTATCATCCAAATCTTCATCATGATCCCACAGAATCTGTCTGTTCTACATTAAGCTCATGTCTGAATAGCCTGTGTCCACTATCTGCCAATTAGCTCTAGCCTGCCTCATCCATGGCTGACCGCGACCATTCAAAGGCTGCACACCAATCTCAGAGCTGCTCAGAGAAAAATGGCAAAGGTCCAGTGACCTAGCTTACCTTTAAACTATCAGTCACTCCTGTCCTTCTTCTCATCCAGCATCACTGATGCCAAAGCCGCATTCTACAATAACAAAATTAACAGGACCACAGATGCATGAAACCTATTCTGTACCTTCAAAACATTGCTCTCTCCTTATCCACCTCCACAAGACACAAACCTCTCAACAGAAGTCTTTGCCTCCCTCTTCACTGAAAAGATGGTGCCTATCAGTAGCCAATTCTTTTAATCACACAGGCCCAAACCTACTCAGGTCAAAAATGCATCACTACTGTCTTTTATCCCTCTCACGGAAAGTGAAGTATCCAAACTCCAGACTTGTAGCCATCCTACTACATGTCCACTCGATTCTATCCCTATTTGGCTCTTCCAAGCCATCTCTTTAACCATCATGCCTACTATCATGCACCTCCAGAACATTTCCTACAGGCTTCAGACAGGCTCAGGTAACACCTCTGCTCAAAAAGCGTTCTCTCAACCCTGCTCAAGTTGAGACTTTTTGGCCGATCTCGTTGGTTCTCAAACAGGTGGTCTTCAAACAGGTTTCAGAATTCCTCTTTTGGAACGACCGCTTTGATCCAAACCAGTCTGGTTTCAAGAGCGGCAACTCCACGGAAACGGCTCTGCTATTAGTGACTGAAGCTTTAAAATCTGTGCTTATCCTTCTGGATGTATCAGTAGCCTTTGATACAACTGATCACATCCTTTTTATCTATACTCTCAGACATGGGCATGTCAGACCCTGCTTCAGTTATCAAAAAAAAAACTTACCCCAAGGATGAATTGCTAGAAAAGCTCTGCGACCTCGGGTCACGGGGACCAGGCCCTCAGTTCGCATTGTCGCTTGATGCCACTGGGAGGGGACATTGCAAGCAGTGCGTGAGGAAGCAGAAACACAGCAAGTGTGTGGGAGTCAATGCTAGGCTAAAAAGTAATACTAGCTGGCTAGCTATCCCATCAATCCTGCTTGCAAATGTTTTCCTCCTGGACAATGAACTGGACTACATCAGACTCCAGTGAACTACCCAGCTGGAGTTTAGAAACTGCTGTGTTTTTGTTTTTATGGAGACATAGCTCAATGACAGGGTTCCGGACACGGCTACCCAGATTAGAAAAATGCTAGCATTCTGCTCAGACTGTAGTGCCACATTGACCAAAAAAAAACTCATTGTGGGGGCCTGTGTGTTTACATCAACACTGACTGGTGTGTGAATTTTGTACTGGGCTCTAGTTACTGCTCACCACTGCTGGAGTTTGTGACAGGAATTCACTACCATTCTCATAGTCACAGTGTACATTCCACCCAGCACTAATGTCAACAATGTGCAGGCTGAACTTTATGGAGAAATCAGTAAACTCCAAAACTCACACCAGATGGACATTTTGTTGTCCGAGATTTTAATCTTGTAAAGCCACCATGCCAAAGAAGTAATCAGTGTCCTGTCTGAATAACTATCGACCTGTTGCATTCACACATATCATCATGAAGTGCTTCGAGAAGCTTGTCATGAGGCACATGAAATCACAGCTGCCTCCTTCGCTGGACCCCATGCAGTTTGCATATCATCCCAGCTGCTCAATAGGTGATGCCATCACCATCACCTGGACAAAAAGGACATTTACATGAATGCTGAACTGAAGTCTATGAACAGCATTCTCAACACCATCATTCCTCAGCATCTGATTGGGAAGCTGAGACTGATGGGCACTCTGCAACTGGATCCTGGACTTCCTGACTGGAAGACCTCAGCATCATCTCCACAGTTTCTTGCTTTAAAAGAGGCCACATCTCCAGGCTACAACTACGTACACAGTCCTAGACTAGATGGGGAGGCACAGGAACCATATATAGTAGTGCCTTAAGGATTAATCAGAAAACAGAATTTAAGTTCTTGTCCTTTGAAACTCTATTCCTTAACATAACTAATTTAGTTAAAAACAAGATCTCTTTCTCTAATTACTGTCTAAAGGCCACCAGGGCCGTATACAGAGTTCTTACAAGAATTCAGCTGTTTCCTAGCTAATTTAGCAGTACACGGCATTAAAATAATGGTGAACAACCAAATTGGAATCTTTCCTCTCCGCCTGGAAGGGGAGCCTTAGGGACTACAATAGGGCACTTACCACAACACGCTCAGCCTATTTATCATCTCTTATTGAAGCTAATAAAAATAATCCCAGGTTTCTGTTTAGTATAATTCCCAAACTAACTAGGAACCAGGGAGGTGCAGAATCACAGGTACCTGCAAACTATAGTAGTGACGATTTTATGGACTTTTTCAATAATAAAGTAGAAATCATTAGACAAGAAATTCAAACTAGAAATTTGACTCCACCAAATTTGATGCCTGATTCAGCAGACGCAGATACTGTTCAAAAAACTTAGCCATAGTTGAGAAACTGTCATGTCTGGGCCACCTCGGTCACACCCCTTACGGAGTCTGTCCCCCGAGTTCTGACTAAGCGCAGCCTTGGACGCAGGGTGATGATGTCATGTGTTGTCGCGTGCTTGGTCATCGGGAGCCTAGGCAACCCAGGTGTTAGCACTGAGCACATTAGCTGGGTTGCTAGGGACCTGATGACATGTCCATCTGTGTCTAGTTTATGTTAAGTGGATCTTGTTTGTTGGATGATTGTTTGCGTTGTGTGATTGGTTGTCTCTGTGTTTGTCTGAGTTTAAAAGCGCAGCCGGTCCAGAGGAACGGCGCGTGGTTACCAAGCTCTACCAGTGCATGTCTCAGGTTTGTATGAAACTTTATGAAGTATTTCATCTTCGCCTGTGTCTTTGTGGCAGCCTCTGGACTCGCGAGGAAGCTCTCCTTGTACTCTACACCTTGGATGGCTCTCCAAGAGGCAGTTGGGGAGCTTCCTTCTATTCAGCCACGCTTACAGTGGTTGGAGGCACTACAAGGCTCTTGTGTATACCAGTGACTGTTCCTTTGTGTTTACCCCCATCTGTCTCTGCAGGAGTGAGGTGCGGAGCCGTCTCCACTACAAGATTTTAGTGGAACTACTCGACTGGCCAAGAAGGCCACTAAACCAGTAGCTCGGTATTGAGACCGAACCTTCTTTCCCTCTGGCTTGGGTTCTTCCTCAAGAGTGAAGGTCCTCCTGAAACCACCTTGTACTTGTATTGACTCTAGTGTTCTTGTTTGGAGCTCAGCGAGCTCACCCTTCTTGTTGAGTTCATTAAACCTTTATTGAGAAACTAAAGCTGATTCCTGCAGTTGTGTCCTCCCAGTGTACCCGACATGACAAACTAACATCAGTTTGACAAGCAGAATTCTCTGCAATTATTCTCTCTTCGAAATCTTCTACCTGTACATTCGATTCAATTCCTACCATTAATTATTGGCCCTATTCTATCAGTATTAAACTCCTCAGTATTAAAATACGGTGTCCAGCAAGGTTCTGTCTTAGGACCTCTTTTATTTACTTTGTACATGTTGCCATTGGGGATGATTATTTGGAAACATGGAATTAGCTTCTACTGCTATGCAGATGACACACAGCTTTATATCTCTACCAACCAAAATGATAAATATAGATAAGTAAGATTGAGGACTGCATCAAATATATGAAAGACTGGATGTCTCACAACTTTCTCTTGCTCAACACAGATAAAACAGAGGTGGTTGTTCTAGGTCCAAAAGCTTCTAGAAACAAACTATCAGGTCTAATGCTTGATCTTGCTGGTTCCTCAGCTTCTCCAATGTAAAAACTGTAAAAAAATCGCAGTGTCACTGTGGATTCCAATCTTTCATTCAGTGCACATATAAGTACTGTTACCAAAACAGTTTTCCTTTATCTAAGAAGTGCACTTTCCCTCCATGATACAGAAAAATTAGTCCACGCCTTTATTACCTCCAGACTCGATTATTATAACAGCCTCCTGTCAGGCTGCCCCAGCAAGAACCTAAATAAGCTTTAGCTTTATAAAATTCGCCCAGAATGCGACTGCTAGAATCGTCATTAGAACCAGGAAATTTGACCACATTAGTCCAATATTATCAAGACTTCATTGGCTTCTGATCAAATTTTGTATTGACTAAAAAATTCTACTATTGACATATAAAGCCTTGAATGACCTTGCACCCATATACCTCCACAAACTTATTTCCTACTATGAACCTCCATCCTCCGTGCTCCGTGCTGACTATTTACTCGCCCCCAGAATTTTGAAAGCTTCAGCAGAGGGAAGAGCGTTTTCATATAAATCGCTCAAAGTCTCAGTTGAAAACCTACTTGTTTAGTCATGCTTTATGTAATTAATTTTTTCCTGTCAGATGAAGGTGTAGAGCTGGGAGGTAGTGGGCACAGAAAATTCAAGTAAACTGGGATGCAGTTGCTGTCATCCCACCACTCCTTACGTTCACTCAGGTTTGCTGACGGTGGAGTGGGGTGGGAGGGGCGCCAGTGTCTCAGGATGCTCTCATATCTATCACACCCTTCGGCTCGGCCCTTTCTAGCTAGGCTGCTATAGAGAGCCAGGCCAGAGTCTCTTGCACTCCTTACTGATATAAATCTTACCAGCAAACTTAAGCAGAACTAACTCTGTTCTCTGTTCTCTAACTGCTGCACGTTTGTCTAGCCCGACTGATCACCATTGGGACCCCAGGTCACCACCTTCTCAGGTCTGTAATCACTGGAGCCCCGTGTCCTCGACTGATTCAGCTGCTTATGACTTCCCACGTGCTCTTCCCCCATCCAAGGGCAATTGCTGTTTAAAGCCTGTTGTTCCTATTCCTGTTGTTATGGACTAGAGGCTCGCAGCTACTCATCCAACAGAATCTACCTTTATTGTCTCTTCACTATACCAACTATGTTAGCCGTTCATTCATGAAGGCCTTCTCTTGTTAGTTATCCGCATAGAGACTCTTTTTTATTTCTCTCTGGGTTGACGAGAGGAGTCTTGGTTCCTCCCACGGTTTCTTCCTCCAGCATAGGGAGTTTTTCCTCACCTCTGTCGCCTTTGGCTTGCTCACTAGGCGCTTGGACCTGGACCCTGTAAAGCTGCATTATGACGACTTGGTTGTAAAAAGCACTACATAAATAAAATTTAATTGAAATTGAATCACAAACATTGTGGATGACCACACACAGTCCTGAGGGGGACAGACAGCGACCACCCAGCTTGGCCTCTAGAGCAGGTTCTTGAAGCCAAATGTGGACCTGAAGCAAGGACTAGAATGGCTAGATTGTTTTCTTCACCTGCTCTATTAGACCATGGACATTTATAAAAACAATACTTAGGGTATAAACAGCTATGTGAACAATAATATTTATTGTAACACTGTTCCCTTTATAGGTATTTTTGTTACCTGACCGTTCGTCATGTGTGTTGGGCCGTGCCCTCATGCTGAGTTGGTTCTGAAGAATTATGAAGCTGTTCAGATGATTGAGGTCAAAGTTAATGAGACTGCTCTCAAAGCCTTGATTGATACTGGGAGTGATCAGACACTTGTGCACTTTGTACCACCTTATATTATCAGCACCAAAGACACCATCCTTATCTGTTGTGTGCATGGGGATGAGAAGAGCTATTCAACAGCTCACATGTATATTAAGGTTGAAGATCAAACATATCTTTTGAACATTGTGGTTGCTGATAAATTGCCGCATCCGGTTGTACTAGGGCAATAACTCCCAATACTCTTTGACCTGTTGGAGCCAGGTAAGAATCAGAAATGTTGCTCTTCTGTCACTAGGAGGTAGGCAAAGAAATCTGATGAGCACTGGGGATCTTCTGTACCCTGCCATTTTACCCTGCCGTTGTAAAACCACCAACTTACACTCAACCAGAGTTGCCTTTTGGATTTCAGATGCCAGTCAATACCACTGACATGCAGAAAACTGATCCGTCTTTAGCTTTTGTCTTTCAGAAAGCCAGGGAGAAGGAACCAGGAGCTGAGATGGATGTGAGCAAGGAGGAGTACATACTGCAAAATGGCATTCTAGTCTTCCCTCCAGAGCTCCACTCTAACCACTCCCCATCATAGGCACTCCGAGTAAGAACTGTTACATGTTGGTTATAACATATTATGTGTACAATTACCCAGAGGTTTTTCCATTGAAGTCTATAAAAGCAAAATCAGTTGCCTTTTGTCTGGTGCAGGTCTTCTCTAGAGTAGGTTTCCCTTGTGAAATATTGACTGATAGTGGAACTAACTTTATGTCAACCCTATTGAAACAAGTCTATCAGTTGCTTGGAATCAGGAGCCTGTGAACCATGCCGTAAAACCCCCAAAATGTCGGGCTGACAGATTGCTTCAATAAGACGTTGAAGCAGATGCTGCGGAAGTTTGTCAACAGCAGTGGTACAGATTAGGATCTCTGGCTGCCATATCTCTTGTTTGCATATAGAGAAGTACCCCAGGCCTCCAAGGGTTTCTCCCCCTTCTCTATGAACTTCTCTATGGGCATTAAGTCTGAGGGCCTCTTTTTTGCTGAGGGAGATTTGGGAGGGAGACCAGGGGAGAGGGCATTCTCTCAGTGTTGTGTCCTATGTTGTGCAGATGAGAGACCGATTGGAGAAAATGAGTGAGCTTGTCCAGTCACATATGGCAGAGGCCCAACAGCAACAGAAGTCCTGGTACGAACAGTCAGCCTGCCAAATATCTTTCAGTCCAGGACAGAAGGTGTTGGTGCTTCTCCCCAGTGACGACAATAAGCTGTTGGCAAATTTGATGTTCAGAAGAGGTTGGCAAATTTGATCATTTGAGGTTCAGAAGAAACTTGGGCCTACCACAAACCAGATCTCAACCTCTGGTCAGTCACGCTCCAGTAGGGTATTGCATGTAAAACTCCTGAAGAAGTGGGTGCAGTGACCTGAAAGAAAAACAGATGGGATGCTGGTGCAAAATGTTCTGGAAGAAGAGGAAGTAGATGAGAAATACTTATCCCATGCTGGTGTTACGGGGGACTTCAACCTCAGTCACCCTTCAGAAGAGAGACAGCTCCAGGTGAGGTCAATCTGTACTTTTGAAGTATTCCAGGAGAATCCTGGGAGAACTGATCAGGTTGAGCCTGATATTGTTTTTAAAGAGGGTGCTTCTGTAAGATGACTTAGTTACAGGATCCCTGAACGCCTGCTGACCGCATTGAAGAAGGAAGTGGATATCATGCTCTCCCAGTGGTGTTACCCAGTTGTCCTTATTCTAAAAAAGGATGGCAGCATAAAGTTCTGTATTGATTTTAGGTATCTCAACTCGCCCTGGAGCCAGTGATGCCACTCTTCCAGAGCCCACTTGATGGCCAGCAGTTCATGATCCCCTACACCATAAAGCTGCTGAGTGGGGGTAAATTTTCTGGAGAAAAAGTAGCAAAAGGATGGACCTCGTTGGGACAGAATGGCGCCAGCACCCACATCTGACGCGTCCACTTCCACAATGAATGGCTTCACTGGGTCTGGGTGAAGGAGGACAGGAGCAGTGTTGAACAGAAAGGCTTTTCTGTCTTTGGGAGTGATCTGGAATGGATGATTGGATGGCTTCGTGAGAGTTGACGGTGCTGCGACCGAACTGAAGCCCCAGATGAATTGCCGGTAGAAGTTGGCAAAACCAAGAAACCTTTGCAGCTGCTTGAGGCTCATCGGTACGGGCCATGATGCCACTGCTCTCAGTTTCTTGGGGTCCATGGCTACACCCTGAGGGGAGATAACAAACGTGGTGGAGTGCTGGTGGAAAGCGCATTTCTCCAACTTACAGAGTCAATGGGCGAGCAACCCTTTAAGTACCGCTCTCACATGATGTACATGATCTTCTTCTGCTTGTGAGTAGATTAGGATGTCATCCAGGTATGCATACACCCACTGGCACAGCATATCCCGAAGGACATCATTGATGAATTTCTGGAACACAGCAAGAGCGTTGCATGAACCGAATGGAACCACTAAGCTCTCATAGTGTCCAGTTGGGGTGATGAAAGCCCTCTCTGATGCGGACCAGATTACACGCACTGCAAAGATTTAATTTGGTGTAAATGACAGCACCAGAGAAGGCATATTAGTGAGTGGAAGAGGATGACGGTTCTTGATGGTGATCTTGTTTAGTCCCCGGTAGTCGACACAGGGACGAAGCCCCCCGTCTTTGTTCTTAACGAAGAAGAAGCCAGCTGCAGCGAGTCTGGTTGGTGGAATGGAACGAGGGGCTGGCGATGGACGAGGGACCGATAACATACGCTGATCGATCCTCATTGCCATCTTAATCATGCTCTCGAAGGTAGATACCAACTCCCGATTGTGCATCTCATTTTTAATTTGCGGGGACAGCCCCTTGTAATAACAGGTCCGGAGTGTAATATTGTCCATAGCCGTCTGCGCCGCGATGGTTCGGAAATCCGCCGTGTACCGACTAACTGAGGAAGAACCTTGATGAATGTGGTACAGACAGAATGACGCCTCCATTTCACTGTCTGGATGGCTGAACATGGCTAGGAGCCTGAACGCGGCATAGGAGGCAGTGACGTCAGATCCAGAGTGAAGCAGAGTTGTAGCCCAGTCAGCTGCCTGACCAGAAAGCAGCATGATGAGAAGGCGAATCTTGGACCTGTCCGTGGCATAGCGTGAGGCTTGAGCCTCGAAGACGAGATCCGAGGGTGGTTAAAAAAGTTTTGCACTTCACGTCAACACCGTTTTCAGGGAGAGAAACAGATGGTTCTGGAGAGGGGAAAGAAGGGAGAGGAGACACAGAGTGAGAAGGAACTGGCGGCGCATGGTGTGTACGGCACTCGTCCTGCTGCTCCCTGAGGGCTTTGTGGAGGCTACGAACCTCCTGCCGAAGCTTCTTGATCATCACAGCCTGGACTTGTACGACGTCACATAGCACTGCAAACTCCGCTGGGTTAACACCAACGGGCTCAGTCATTCTGCTACACTGGAAGTGGGAATGGACAACAGAAACAACAGAGGATGTTAACCCTTGTCGCGAGATGGATAACCCAAACGCGGAGTCTAACGAATGGGCAGGTGAATCTCGCTTTTTGATCTAAGAATGCTACTTGAAGAAAGTCGGGAACCCACGGGTAAGCCGTGTTCTCAACAACTTACAGATCACGATAAAGACAGGTGAGAAAACCCACAGCACGGTACCAGAGAGATCTGGCTGACAAGGATAGTACAGCATTAGCACACGTAGACTCAATGACTGAGCATTGTTTACCTGCCGGGCCACACCTTAAATAGTCTTCCGGTGATAAATTAGTCTTCCTTGTTGTGATCACCTGTCCTGTGCGCGCAACATGGATGGATACACCCTAATATTTTTTTTTTAATGGATGGTATGACACTGTATAGTATGAGATGTTACTAAACACAATCTTAATTGATTTGTTTGGGATTTTGCCTTCAATAAACATACAGCCTCCAATTAAAAGTTGTGGAAGTCAAGGGATGTGAGTTAAAATTCCCTTGATGAAGCTACAAAAGATGGGGATGGCTTTAGTTGCCAACATTGTCAGTTAAATAATACAATCAATCAAATGCCTGTCTCCATCTAGTCCTTGCTGTTCAATGTCTTATGTGCATGTTATTACAGATTGCTGTATTATGTGGGGTAAGATTGTGATTATTTGAAAGATAAATGTTTCCAATATAAAATGTGATGAAAAATGATTAAATTATCAGGGAATCTTTGAAATTACATATAAATAAAAATTCTAGTTCTCTGGGAATATGAAACCAAAAGTTATTGTTATTCAAAAAAGATTTCAACCAATTCATTTTCAGGGTCCCATTCATCAAATCAAAGTCAATAACTTGTAGGCCTCTATCTTAATTTTTTTTTATTAACTCCACTCTCTTAACATAATGGATTTTTTGTTTCCAGATAAAATCAAAATGAACCTGATTGATCTTTTTAATATCTCTATTTGGAATAGTGATTGAATATGCTGGATAGATACAATTGACCCAATAAGCAAACTTATGTCTCTCAACAACCATCAGTTAAGTCTTGTGGAGCATTCATCTAGTACCTCCCATACATTCAAATTTCCCTTTCAGTTGAGTCCTCGAATATATGTATGCCCAAATAATTGACTGTAGAATTTATAGAAATGTTGTACGCTTCACTTTAGACCAGAGGCCTTGGAGAAAGTTAATTGCTTGGTATATCTTGGGCACTAGTTTCTTCATAAAAATACTTGTATCGTCAGCCAACGTGTTTATTGCAACGAAACAAAATTTGCTTTCTTGCCCTTACAAAATAAAAACATTGATTTTCTCTCAGTGTTATCTCTTAAGCCGACTAACATTAAGTGAAATATAAGAAAAAGAAGCATTCATAGAGAATACAAACTAGCAAAACATGAGTTTTAGGTCCAATTAACTCTATTGAAGAGAAGAAAAAAAGTGCTTAAAGAACGTAAATGTCCCCTCAGTGTCAAACAATACAACTAAACCATTCTACCTGTTTCATGAATAAAAAAAGCTCTTCCTTATACCTCTCATGTCCATTCAGATTGAATCTCTGTTCATTAACGTATCCAGCACCACATACAAAGTATGCCCATTTTCCAGCTGCTCTTGTTCTCTAGTTCCTTGCAGATTGCTGAATCTTTGGTCATTTCCACAACACATCTCACTGTGTTCTCTGAGAGAATGTGCCAGTGCCATGCCTTGTTTGGTTTTCTTGCTGTGTGCCTAGTTGGTGAACTGAATCCACAATGTGGTTGATATTCGGAGCGTATGACAGGGAAATTTTCACCAGCAAATTAATTTCCTCTTTACAGATTTCTTCACCTTCTTTTAATTTTATCTTGAGATTACAATTGTGTCTGTACCATACATGTCTTAGGACTTGTTTCATTAGCTTAGTTCCATTATGTTATCTTGTAACTGCCTTAGCAATGGATGTAACTGGGCACCCAGTGTGTCCACCTTATCCATCCACCTTATCCAAAATAGCATTCATTCCTGCCATACCTTCTCTCAGTGTGTTTTTCCTTTTAGTTGCTAGTGAGTTCTTTGCCAGGATAATTGGAAAACAAGACTGAGAAGTCATTCCAACAAAGTTATTTACGTTATGTAAGATGTTTCATTTATTTACGTTATGTAAGATGTAAGATGTTTAAAACTGTAGGGCAGCTTAAAGAGAATTACACCACAATCACTTGTAGCAATAAGGTTGTACTCAGCAAAGCACTTTGTAGTTAGCTGGTGTTAGCTGTCATTGCTACCTATTGTTATAGTGGTACAAACTGCACATAGGCAAAAAACAAAACAACAAAAAAATTTAATGTTTCAAAGTCATAAAAACAGTATTCTACAAAAGCATAGCTACATAAGTTACTTTTAATGAATTGGAAACTGCACATAGCAGCATTACGGTACTCCACAGTTTCTTGCACTTCCCTTCTGATGAACAACTACTTTTGGTGCTCTATAAAAGCTCCTTGTTCTTTTTCAATTTGACCGATCTCAACAACTGCAAACAACACAAACCAAGTCAAGTCAAGTCAAGTTGGTTTTATTTTCATTTCAACCATATGCACACACAGTACACAGTGAAACGAAACAAAGTGCCTCCAGGACCATAGTGCAACACAAGAACAGATCAGAACACCACAAGACCACAAGTGCAGACAGGACAAAAGAGAGTGCAAGAAAAAACACAAATGCAACAATACAACTGGACAAGACAACATTTAGTATAAGACAATAGCTACAGTAAAAGTCTGGATGACTACAGTATTTTGACAGGTACTGTATTAAGATAAGATAAACCTATTCTAGAAGCAGAGAGTTGTGTGCAAAAATGCAGAACAGAAGTTACATGTGCAAAAATGCAGAACAGAGGTAGACAGCAATAAATATGAATGTGCAAATATAGAAGCAGGACAGAGAATGCGCAGTAAAATAAATAGAAGAGTATTTACAGAGGTAATTAAAGTCTGAGTTGTTCAGGGGAGGGTGTGTTGGTGGTGTATGTGTATCTGTGTGTGTGGGGGGGAGGGGGGGTGGACAGGGTCTGGTTGAGGAGTCTAATGGCTGTTTTCCATTCTGGCAGCGAAGGCCCATATGCTACAGATCCTATTGCCAGACGGGAGGAGGGAGAAGAGAGTGTGTGAGGGGTGAGTGGAGTCGTCCACAATGCTGGTGGCTTTGCAGATGCAACGTGTGATGTAAATGTCCATGACAGAGGGGAGAGAGACTCCGATGATCTTCTCAGCTGTCCTCACAATACTCTGTAGGGTCTTGCAATCCGAAACGTTTCAAGTCTCATAACAGGGTGTGATGCAGCTGCAGAGATTACTCTATATAGTCTTTCTTTAGAACATGATGAGGATTGGAGGTGGAAGGTGCGCTCTCCTCAGTCTCCACAAGAAGTAGAGATGCTGCTGGGCTTTCTTGGTTATTGAGGTGGTGTTGAGGGTCCACGTGAGGTCCTCCGTGATGTGAACACCAAGGAACTTGGTGCTCTGGACAATCTCCACTGAGGAGCCGCTGATGCTCAGCGGGGAGTCATCACGTCATGCCCTCCTGTCTGTATGCTGCTTGTACGCACTTCATGATGTGGTTCAAGCTGTGCATTGCTGCACAGTCGTGGGTCAGAAGCATGAAAAGCAGAGCTAAGCACACAGCCCTGGGGGGGCCTGTGCTCAGCGTGGTGGTGCTGGAAGATGTTGCTCCCTATCCTGACTGACTGAGGTCTCCCAGTCAGGAAGTCTAGGATCCAGTTACAGAGAGTTTAGGCCCAGCAGTCTCAGCTTCCCAATCAGATGCTGAGGAATGATGGTATTAAATGCTGAACTGAAGTCTGAACAGCATTCTCACGTATGTGTCCAGGTGGGTGAGGGCCAGGTGAAGGGCGGTGGTGATGGCATCATCTGTAGAGCAGTTGGGATGGTATACAAATTGCAGAGGGTCCAGTGAGGAGGGGCAGCTGTGATTTTATGTGCCTCATGATGAGCCTCTTGAAGCACTTCATGATGATGGGTGTGAGTGCAACAGGATGATGAGGCAGGACACTGATGACTTCTTTGGCATGGGGATGATGGTGGTGGCTTTGAAGCACGTTGGAACGGTGGTGCTCAGAGAGATATTGAAGATGTCTGTGAGAACATCTGCCAGCTGGTCTGCACATCCTCTGGGCACACAACCAGGCATGTTGTCTGGTCTAGCAGCTTTCTGTGGGCTGACACTGAGCAGAGTTTTCCTCACATCTGCCATGGTCAGACAGAGCACCTGATCATTGGGAGGCCGGGTGGTCTTCCTCACTGCCTTCAAATTGTGTGTAGAAGTGATTCAGCGCATCTGGAAGGGAGGCCTCACTGTCACAGGCAGGTGGAGATGTTCTGTAATTGGTGATGGCCTGGATGCCCTGCCACATGCGCTGCACACCCCCAGTGTCCCTGAAGTGGCTGTGGATTTTCTGGGCATGTGTGCTCTTTGCTGCTTTGGTGGCCCTGGACAGGTTGGCCCTTGCTGTTCTCAGGGCAGCCTTGTCACCTGATCTGAAGGCAGTGTCACAGGTTCTCAGTAGCACAGGCACCTCTGCAGTTATCCAAGGCTTCTGGTTGGGGCGTGTGGTGACGGTTCAGGAGACATTAACGTCATCAATGCACTTACTGATTTAGCCAATGACTGACATCATGTACTCCTCCAGGTTGGTAGAGCCGCCGCAGGTAACAGCCTCCCTAAACCAGTCAGTGTGCTCAAAACAGTCCTGAAGAGCCAGATCTTTGTCTTCTTTTGAACTGGCTTGGCATGTTTGATGAGCAGTCTGTACACTGGGATCAGCATGATGGACACGTGATCGGAATAGCCGAGGTGGGGGCGGGCCTCAGCATGGTAGTGCCAGTGATGTTTATATAAACACAGTCCAGCGTGTTCACCCCCCCTTGTCAGAAAGTCCACATATTGATGGAATTTAGGGAGGACTGACTTGAGGTTTGAGTGATTAAAGTCTCCGGCGACAATAAACAGTCTGTCAGGATGAGTGTTTTGGAGCTTGCTGATGGCTCTGCACAGTTAGAGCTGGGTGGGATGTACACCACGACTATGAGCACGGTGGTGAATTCCCTCGGTAAATAAAATGGCCTGCATCTCACTATCACAAATTCCAGCGGCGGTGAGCAGTTACTAGAGACCTATACAGCATTCACACACCAGTCAGTGTTGATGTAAACACACAGTCCTCCTCCTCTCATCTTGGTGCTCAGTTCCACATTACGGTCACTACAGTACATTAACATGTTGCTAATCCACGTAGCCGTTTCCGGAAAGCTGTCACTGAGCTGTCTCTGTAAAAACAAAAACACAGCAGTCTCTGAATTCACTCTGGATAGTTTGCTGTAGTAGTCCAGTTAGTTGCCCAGGGAGCAAACATTGGCGAGAAAGATGCACGGGATAGCTGGCCAGCTAGCATTAGCTTTTAGCCTAACATGGACCCCCTCTGGGTTGCTGCGCTTGCACTTCCGTATGCCTAACCACGCTCTCTCAGACTCCTGTCTACTATGGCTGTGGCATTAACCTGGCTACTGTTCTCCTGTGTCTCTCTACTATCATCCTCCGTTTAAAAGAGTGATTCCTTCATTAATCCCACCCCCAGAGGAGATTTCCGACTACTATTTACAGCTCCAGGTGTAACAGTATTTTCAACAAACCCTAATGAGCATTCAATGCTTTCAGTTCTACAGGGTCCCAAATTTCTTATGTGCCCTTGTGACACCGTCAAACATGAAGCAACACATGTTGTTCAAGAGTGCGGTGGGCTGTGGCAGGGGACAGTGAAGCTGTGCAGCGATGTGGGCTGCCAGGAGCAGAATCAGTGCTATAAAATAAAACCACTTCAGTAAACGTTGTTTTCCTGCAGGAGAACCATCACTCTGCTGTAACTGTACAACTCAACGGACCCCCACTAGGTGGAGGTAAAGCCCCTCAAACTGAACTGAGTTAATGACGGACTGAAGAAGAGCCCAGGCTGTGGCTGGAGGCTCCACGGTGGATCAGTGAGTTCACACACTGTTCTGGTCCGAGCTGCCTCTCCGCGTTTCCCCTTCGTGCCTCATGGTTTCCCCCGCGCAGCAGCTGGTGTTGGCCTTCACCGCCGCGCTCTGCCTCTTCATCGTGATCCCGCGGATGTTTAGTGGCGGCGGGGCTGGAGCGAGAGAGGAGAGAGCCAGGAGAGGTGTGTGTGTGTGTGTTCTTGCTGTGGCAATACTTCATGCAAAACCACCCAGTTTTCTGTTTTAAGTGAGGATGTATACGCGTGCGTTACGATACTTTCCCTCCGTTTAGGTTACCGTAAAAAAATTGTGGCGCATATATTCCCGACTTCACGGTAACTGACGTCTAGTAAAAACACAGGTAAACGGGAATAAACGAGCTTATTAACTCTTTATTAAACTCGTTAATGTACAGTCATATTATTAAATGATAACGCCTGTAATGTTGTGCTCAGTTCTTTGTAAATGGGAAAAGCCCTGGGAGGACTGGGAGAGCTGGCCCCTGAGAGTAAACAGTGTTGTGTTTTAGATGCATCTGTAACAAAAGTCAGCTTTACTGTTTTTCTTGATCACTCAGCACGAATCTAGTCTGAAACTGAAGACGACTGTCTCGATGACTTATTGGTCAGTGCCTTAGTAGGCAAAATTTTTAGGTTTCAGACACAGCCGTAATTTCTTCAGCAGCAGACAGCAGTGCACAAGACAACACACACACATACACACATAATACTGTATACAAACATACGCTAAACACTTTTATACAATTTACAGTAACTGTACAACCAGTAGGCACAGGGCCATAGAGACAAAACAGTGTACACTGGAGAAGGGGAAAGAAACAGACCAGCTGTTGCTCCACAAAAGGGAAGAGCTGTTGTGTGGGTTTTATCAGTGCACTATTAATTAGTAATAATATAGTAATTGAAGTAATCCATTGCACTGTCAGAAGTGCAGACAGTATGTACAGATTACATTGACCGCGCATTTAAAATACTCAAAGTGCAATATGTGTAAAGTGGCTGGGTGCAGTAGGTATAGTGCCACAGGTGAAAGTAAAGAATAGGGTGAAGGTAGCAGTTTGAATTTTAAAAGACTGGTCTGTTCACCAGTCTGAAGGACCTTGCTCGTAGCCTTCTTATAGATGAAAAGGGTGTAAACAGCTGGTTGTTCATAGCACACCTGTTATTGTACCTCACCTGGGGAATCCCCTAATGTCTGCAGATGCAGTTAATGTTAAAGATGCAAATAAGGCAAGCGTCTAAAAATACACAACAGCCACAGCTGTTACCCAACAGTAAGTTTATTGTTTTGGTTCCTTACATAGTAGCCATGATATGCATATACTTATCTATATATCTATACCTAATATATTAATATTATCAACTATGTGATACACTATATGGCAAAAGTATGTAGACACCTGACTCTGACACTCATACAAGCTAATTGGACTCAGTTGATTGAAGAACAATGACCATTAATATGGAATCCCACTTAGCCATGTTTAACATGTTGTTGCAGAAACATTAAAATCTCTGGTAATGGATTGTATGTTGCAGATGCAGAAGGAACCTGATACTACTATTCAGTCAGAAACTGAATTAGCCTCACAGAACTGTCTCTGTGCTGCAGGTCCCCCACTGGCCCCCGGGGCTCTGAAGGCCCCCCAGCCACAGCAGGCGTATAGCAGTGCAGAGAACATGCAGCAGATGAAGAAGCTGATGGAGCAGGAGCTGCGCAGTGATAAATATAAATCGAATAGCAAAGGATATGTCTTCACTCTAATGCCCCTCTACGCCATTGGGGTAGGCATATTTGCCGCATACAAATTTCTCAAGGTAAGGGCTCTTCCACTTTAGGAAAATGATTTAGTCAAATTCAAAGCAACAAGCAGGTGCTTGGTGTTTGCTTCTTTAAGTTTTACAAGACTATTTAAAGTGTGCAGATAATAATGTTTACTTAGTTTCATATACAAATTCAACAAAGCATAATAATTTGACTGGGAGCACCCAAACTTTGCATATGACTGTTGACCTGTAGTTGACCTGTCATGAAAGCGGCATGTATATGAGATGATGACTAACAATATTCCTAAATCATAACACACTTGCTTCAAACATTGTCAACAATTGGGCAAAAGTACAGACAAAATTCACTTCAAGATGTCTGCTACTGTTTTAAGATATGCAGTGTACCCTGTACAGTGTCAGTCTATTCAGCGCTTACGTAACAACTTGACATGGTCTGAAGCAAGTGTGTGATGATTCACGGGTGCAGTTTGCTCATTGGTGGAGTATAGCCTTCCATTACTTATTATTATTGTTATTATTATTATTATTCATTTTGATTTTTTTCTCATTCTCTTGTCCGTTGTGAACAGATAAAGTCTGCAGAGGACACTCGGATTCAGAAAGAGAAAACAGCTCGAGGTATCAAGAAGTCTGAGGAGACAGGTGTGTGTGTGTGTGTGTGTGTGTGTGTGTGTGTGTGTGTGTGTGTGCGCGTGTGCGCGTGTGCGTGCGTGTGTGCGCGTGCGCGTGTGTGCGTGTGTGTGCGTGTATGCGTGTGTGCGTGCGTGTATGCGTGTGTGCGTGCGTGTGTGCGTGTGCGTGCGTGTTAGCAGCAGGTCCTTTAAGTCCTGTAAGTTGTGAGATGAGACTTTGATGGAACAGAGTTTTGACTGCAAATGCTCAATCAGATTGAGGCTTTGGGACTTTGAATGCCAAGTTATCTTAACACCTTGTACTCCTTTTTCCTTAAACCATTCCTGAAGAATTGTTGCAGGGACATTGTGCTGCTGAAAGATTCCACTGCCAATTATAGAACACTGTTGCCATGAAAGGGTGTACTTTGTCTGCAACAATGTTTAGGTTGGTGGTACGTGTCAAAGTATCATCCACATAAATGTGAAGACCCATGCTTCCCAACATAACATTGTTCAGAGTATCACACTGCCTCCACCGGCTTGCCTTCCTCCCATAGGGCATCCTGATGATGCACACACACCTCTCCGTCCACATGATGTAAAAGAAAACATTTCTTTATCAAAACAGGTCACTTTTTGATGCAGTTCTGATGCTCATGTGCCCATTTTTGGTACTTTCGGTGGTGGCGAGGGGTCAGCATGGGCATGCTGACATATCTGTGGCTATGTACCCCATACACAGGCAGCTGCGATGCCCTGTATTTTCAGACAGCTTTCTGTCTTTACCAACATTAAACTTTTCAGCAATTTATCCTACTATGTACCCCAGACAGGCTGCCTGTGGCAGGTGCTACTGTAACAGGATAATCAGTGTAATTCACTTCACCGGTCAGTGGTTTTAATGTTGTAGCTGACTGGTGTGTTCACGCTTTTATATCGTGCAGAGTTGATTTTCATTGGCCTCTCCAAAAAGACCATTAGACAGCTACAGCTTATTAGTTATTAGTTTCAGCATTGATTTCAAAGTATTACTCATTGTTTATAAGTCACCATATGGTTTGAGCCCCAAATATACCTCTGAGTTGCCTGATGAATATGAGCTCAGATATGAAATTGTTTGGGGTGTATTGGCATTTAGTCATTATGCTGCCCACTGCTGGAACCAGCTCCCCAAGTAGATCAGATCTGCCCCAACTGCTGACATAAAACCTTCCTTGTTTTCCACTGCCTTCATTTAATCAGTTGGCTCTACTTTTCTCTCTGTAATAGCCTCTGTAATAACTGCACTAGATTATGCACTTTTACCTGTAGTATTCTTTTATATTGCTTTCTTTGCTTTTGTTCAACTCATTTTGAATCTTTCTTTTACTGCTTACTTTGCTTTTTTATGCCTAGTTTATCCCTGTAAAGCACATTGAATGACAATCTTTGAGTGTATGATAATATACTGTAAAAATAAACTTGTCTTGTTTTGGGTGTAGAGAATCAGCTGAATGAGCTAGAGCAACGTTTGGCGCAGACGGAGAAGATGCTCAACTCCATACTGTCTCAACTAGACCCACTGACCAACTGGTGAGAAAATATACACACACTAACTCCTCTGACCTTCACACAGCTGATCTGTTGAGATTTACCGAGTAAAGGAACAAGATTTAGTTTTTATTTTTGTTCCAACAGAGTTGTTTGGAATTCCATAAAATTCCATTAACAATAAACAACCATAAAAACAAAAGAAAGGAAACATAAAAATGCAATAGACCTGAAACAATGATAATGAGAGTAAAGTGCAAAATATTCATCCTCAGTTTCAAAGATAACATCCATAGATACATCCCCAAAACATCTCTTAACATCTGGCATCCAGCTTCTCAACATGGTGGAACAGACATGTTGATGTGGTTTAGAGGCAAGTGGAAAAGTGTGTACATTTTGCCAAACTGTTCCTTTAAAGGGGAATTCTACTCTTTGTTCCTAATTTCTGCTATTTTGTTGTTGTGAAAGACAGAGTGGTTTAATGGACAACAGAAGTTGTTTAGGTGTGTAACCTAGCTAGCATTAACTTGGTTGAATAGCAGATGTTGATTTAAGTATAGCATTTCAGGTTGAAGAACAGATGTGGACTATTTGAGCATTGATGTACATCGCTCTGGATAAGAGTGTCTGCTAAATGCCGTAAATGTAAATGGTGTGTTATGACATCTACAGCACAAGTATAATCAGTTTATATTCAAAACAACCAGCGAAGCTACTTGTGTCTAAGTTTACCCTCTGTTTCACCTTCCATTCCACATTCTGGCACCTGTAAATGCATATTGAGTATGAATTGGGTTGATTTATTTTGTTGTTCTGGTGACAGTGTAAAATCAGTTGCCATGGAGCAGAAGAATGAGATAATGTCTCAGCTGCAGTGTATTCGTGACCTGATGAAGAAAAGGGGCATGCAGTGTCCACCGATTAACACAGCAGGTATGCACTGTTATTTTTACATATCCTTCTATGATACAGTATATTGAACAGCTCTGGAATGTGTATGCTTTAGATTAGGGATGCACAGTCAAAGTAGGGACACAGAAGCAAACACACAATTGGTGACTGGCCTGTTTATTCCTTTTTTTTTTTTTTTTAACAGTTTTATGATGTAAATAATGTAATGTAAGTAAATACGCTCCTGTTGTATTTGACTATAGGGACCGGTAACGTTTAAATATACTGCAATTTAAAGAACCCATATCTTGTATTTTTTGCTGTGCAAATTTTTTGGGCCCTTTAAACAAAGCACAATCATTGTTGTAAATGAAATGCATTTTGTGGCTTTCAGAGCAAAACCTAATTTCTTTAGATAAGTAGTTGAAACTGCTGTTTAGATTGTGACAGCAATGACCTTTGAATAAAATCTTGTTCCATTAACTCAGAATCAGAAAAGTTTATTTATCCTTTATCCTGGAAGAAACTGTTTCTTTAAGTTAAGACAGTTGTTTCCTCTTCCATTTTTTTTCCAGTTCATTTTTAATCGAGCATTAACCAGCCCTAAGTTAAGATTTTTAATTATTTTTCATTATTTTTTATTAAGAAAATTAAGACAAAACTGTTTGTATGGCACTTGGAGGAAGAGATGTTTTGCTTTACATGTTTCTAATTGCATGCCAAGGAACAGAGTAAGAGCAAAGTGTGTGTGTGTGTGTGTGGAGTATGAGTCAAGTTCACTTCTTGGTTTTGTTTTGCAGACACATCGTGTGAACGTAACCTTGACAACCTGATAGAGTCTCTGACCGCCATGGAAACACTTGGGGAGAAGAAAGCACAAACACACTGCAGCGGAAAAACACACCATCACACGCCTCGTTCACTTCACACACCAGTGGTGCTGGAGAGAGAGGAAGAAGAAGATGGAGACAAAGAGGAAGATGAAGAAAGAGAAACAGAGGAGGATGAAGAGAGAGGTGAAGGAGCAGATGAATGTGAGAGTGACTCCAGCATGCCATTTCTGGAGGAGCTGGAGGAAGTGGACCCGGCCCCACAAACTTTGGAAGAGCTGGGAGTGGGGCTGCGCAGACGGAACCTGCCTGACTGAGAGAAAAGACTTTTAAAGTGGTGGTTTGTTGAAAAATGTCATTTACCCCAAATGTCGTCAATCTGCCAAGGCATTTTTGGTGTCTGAATTGCATTCTTTAGTTGTACACTGGAGCTACAAGGTTAATGCAGCTAATATGGATGGATGTGGTTATTCGTATATATTCTGTTTTCCAAACTCATCTCAGCATTATTTTACTCAGTCACACATTGAAACAAAGCATGTGTAGTCTGAAGTCTAGAAATAAGATTCTGGCTCCTATTCAAGCAATAAGAAGTAATGTATTGTTGTGAATAATCACAATGTTAATCCAGTCATAGTATATCATTCTAGCCATAATTTTTGATCACAATGACACCACCTCCCATGTTCTATTTCCTTTAAACAACAGTTTTAAAAGAAGAGAAGTAAAGAGAAAAAGCAAATCTAAGAAGCCCCAAACTTTGTTTCACGTATAAAAAATATTTTTGTTAATTTTTATTCAATGGAATCATGTTTGTATTTATATTTGGCAACTTGTGCTGTGCCACTCTTATTTCATTTGGTTGGAAACAATAAGGTTAAATTCTTGAAAGTTTTTTATGTGAAATCTAGGTAGATATAGCTAAGCGTGCTCTCCTTTTGGTTAGGTCTTCGTGTACTGGATTGAAATCTTCGTTTCAGATTAGCCACCAACTTAATAAGGAAATGATAATTGAATCAACTAATCACATTTTGATTTCCAATTAATTTTGTGAGGGGAAAGCATCACTCTTGGCCTTCTGTAAGTCCTAAATTTGTCTCTGACTGAATATGGGTGGCAGCCTAGTGAATCAGATGGGGAAACAGTTGCCTCTAGAAATGTTACATAAAAGGTAAAATGCATGTCAACATGTCTATCACAAGGTTCACATATTCATGTTTAATCTAGAATGGCCTTGCTACCTTATTTACCTTAATACTTCATATTGAACATGATTTATTATTACAAGACAAATTTCTTATTTTCCCATAATGTTAAAGTGAACCATTTGTCACGCGTGAACGCACCACAGCACAGCACAGTGTGAACAGTGTGAAATTTGTCCTCTGCATTTAACCCATTCCAAACAGGGGCAACTCCCTAACGACCAGGCCACCAGCCGCCCCATAATCTCCATTTAAAATGTAAGGACGTTTAGCGCAAGTCTAAAGTGGCTTCTGAGTTTTGACTACGTCACCAAGCAATAATAACAATAATACAATCTTATCAAGTGAAACACTCAGCCAATTTAGAAACTCTCCCAGATGCATTCATCATAGTATGGAAGAATTTTTCATTCATGAAATCAAAATTTACTCTCTAAAAGGCTTGCTTATGTGGTTTCTGACCCTGTGTGAAATTTACTGTCCTCTGTACTAAAGTTTTTGCATTTAGCATTAGCAACATTAGCTACAGTATGTTACATACTTTAGTTCTCGTAGCTCCACTACAAAACTAAAGAAGCAAACTTCAGACACCAGACTTAATGTCTTGACTGACTGACGACATTTGGAATAAGGGGGAAAACTGTGCAAATTAGTTATTTAGCTGAATGATTGCATGAAATGTCAACTCAATCAAGCTTGCTTATTTACTTATTTATTTATTTATTTCATTTTGCCATTTTTATTGGATGATCAGCAGTGCACACTAATGAAGTTTTATGTCTTGTTCATTTCCAAATATTTTGTCACATTATATTCATTATTTTAATTTCAAATAATTTTGTTTTTCTTATGTTTCATGTTGAGTGTATTTCTTATTGTGTATTCAGTGTATATTTCTACAAGCTAAATAAACATAATCACACTGGTTACAGATGTTTGAAGGGCGATGTTTTACAAGCTATTTTTCTGAGCTGTGGGTGCATGTGTGATTTATGCTGTGCATGTTTGTTTTTATAGTTTGGGGAAATGTTTTAATTATCCGACTAGTCGCATGTTATTGGTATGTAAGTGAATGACAATCGTGAGAATTTCTTTTCAGACTGTAGGCTACCTCATAAAAATATATGCAAATATATTCTGGTTAAAGTGCATGCTAAACTGTCTTGAGAAAAAAATTGTAAATGTTAAGATTCCATTTTCCTAAAATAATTTGGGTTTTTTGGTATGTTTTGTCACTTTTGAGTAACAGTTTTCATAGAGAAGTTATGGAATCAGTTCAGACTGAAAATGGAAATAAAACATTTGTGTTGCTCATCATCCATGAATATGAAATGATGAATTTAGAGAGTTTATAACAGTTCAGTTTGTGCTTTGGTTTATTCAATCTAGCTTTAAGTTTATCATTGAAACTAGTTGGTCTCATGTTGTACAGCTGCATTTATGGTTTGGTGTAGACAGTCTTTGCTTTTATAGATGTTGCTCTCAGTGTCTTCACATATTATTTAAATGTGTGTCTTCAAATTGAACTATTTATTAAAATATATGGAACAAAAGCAGTGCCCAATGCCTTAAGTGAAATAAATCAAATATTACTTACCTGAATTTCTATTTTGTGCAGTACATTTCCTTTGCCTTCTACAGACATCTGCATAGATTACAAAATGTTCATGTTTTGTAGATGACCATGTATGTCATACAGTATCAGAAACCACATAAGCAAGTCTATTAGTTTAATGAACAAAGTATAAGTGTGAGATGAGGAAGCCCTGCACTTTACACCATGCTAACTACTGAGAGAAAATGGGTACTTTGATTTTGGCTATCCTTCATTAATGATTAATGTCCTTCACATATTAGTTCAGAGGTTTCCAATCCATGTGACCCAACACAATGTACAATTTGTGCTTTTTCTCATCTAGCTCACCTGATTTAACTAATTAACTGATTGACAAGCTATTTGTTGGCTGGATCAGGTGCATACAGTAGGGAAACCACTAAAAGAGGGCAGAGACATCAGGACTGGAATTAGAAATCTTAGTTTGTCAGAAGCTGCAGTTGTAGCTTCTGTCCAGTAGATGGAGACAGAAGTAAGCTAATGTAGGTTTTACTTTTTAAGCGAGTTTATAACTGTATCTATGCTTATAATTCAGTGAATTATGTATATAGACCAGTGCACCACTTGCCACCACAGTTCAGATTAACAACCAACCAAGAACTGGTAATTCTTTCCAATATCCTGTATTAACACTTTCCAATCACTGCATAACTCCATGTGTTGTTTAATGTCTTGGTTGTGATTCTAAAATGTAGAAAATACCTTTATTATAAATTAAAGTTTAATTATTAATTAAGGTAATAATCGAGAGCTTCAATGTAAGTGCTGCATAAAATGCAGTATGTGACTTGATTGCTCATGAGATCAGTGAGAAAACTGCGAATTGGTTTCTATAAGTGCCACTGAATTATATGCATGCCACTGGTTTGTGTACATGGCTCTGGTTTGAGGTTTCCATAGATACCATCTGTTTCTACATATGGCATTGGTTTATATATGAACCTCTGATTTCTATACATGCCATTAGTGTCTTTATGTGCCACTGGTTTCTATATGTGCCATTGGAAGTCAAGATGTGCCATAAGGTTTCTTTTGGTTTCTATATGTCACTTGGTTTTTGATGTTACACTGGTTTCTACAGACCAGTGACAAATTATAGGTGTACTGCATGATACAGTTAAACAATTAACATTCCACTATGCTCTATGGCATGAATAAAAATACAGGCCCATTGACCTCAATTCTGGATCATTGTGGCAAGAGTTAAAGATCTAAGTGGTACTGAAAGAGGGTTCATTATTCAGTCTTTGTGGGGCGTGGCGTCAGTCAACTGACTAGAGTTTCAACAGGAGCAGTGACAAAAGTAATCTCTGCATTTGGATCTGTGTGAAAGACATCAGTAAACAGGGCTTGAAATTGTGTTGGAAAGCGCACATCTAGTGAGTGTGGTGCTTATGTTTCAGTGTGGTATGCAATCTACGTTTCTGATTTACCTGCCTTTTGTCTGTGTCTGGCTGGGGCTGTTTGCAGTTACATACAGATGCTTGTAGGGGGTGCCAATGTTAAAGTTTTAGATTCTTCCTTTACTGTTGTGCTGAAGATCCTAATACACAATATAGCCATAGGTGTGTGGAGAGCCCTCCAGATAATAAGGCTCTGGTGTTTCAGCCACACCCACTACTGGTGGATGAAATCAAGCACATGTCATTGTCAGGAGATGCCACCTTTACCACAAGACAGTTTGTGAAATTTCTGCACTGCTAAATCTGCCCCGGCCAACTGTAGGTGCTATTATTATGAAACTGAAGCATCTAAGCGTAACAATATCTCAGCTATGGAGTGGCAGGCCACGCAAATTCACAGAGCGAGGCTGCCAAATGCTAAAGTGCGTAGCGCCTCCTCTGTTGCATCACTCACTACAGACTTCCAAACTGCCTCTGAAAGCAACATCAGCACAAGAACTTCATTAAATGGGTTTTCATGGCCGAGTAACTGCACACAAGCCTAAGATCACTATGGGCACTGCCAAGGTGGAATCTAGAGCAGTGGAAATGGGCTTTCTTGAGTGACAAATGACACTTCAATCTGGCAGTCTCATAGATTATATGTTTCCAACCATGTGGCAACAGTTTGAGGAAGGCCCTTTCCTTTTCCAGCATGACCGTGCCCCTGTGTACAAAGCGAAGTTCATAAAGACATGGTTTGATGGGTGTGAAGGAACTTCAGTGGCCAGAAAAGAGCCCTGACCGCCACACAACTGAACCTTTGGGATGAATTGATATGAAAGTTGTCAGCTGTGTCTTCTCATCCAACATCTCACAAATGCACTTTTGTCTGAACTTCTCCAAGGGGAACTGCTGCCCAACCATCTAGCCTGGTCAACCACTATTGGGGCTCTTAGTCACCACCCCATCCTGGATTGGCCATCACTGTGCTCCCTTGCCAAAGTGTCCTACACTCATTCAGCTGCGTTGGACTGCCCGCGTTTGCTCCTACTCCTTCATCTAAGGGCGACTGCTGCTCTGGCGGAGATTGTTGTTGTTGCTGAGGACTGAAGACTCTCAAGCCACCCCTCGCTCAGTGTTGCTGCTTCGTGACAACACTGGATGTAAAAGCCCTGTATAAATAAAATTTAACTGAATTGAACTGAATTCCCAGACACACTCTAAAATCATGAGAAAAGCCTTCCCAGAAGAGGTGGGTACACAGTCTTGAATAGTCACTATCCTTTCCTCTCTCTTACTTTCTCTTACTTTCTTACTCTCTCTTTTTCTTTGTCTCTGTCTGTCTGTTTCTCTCTCTCTCTCTGTCTGTCTCTCTCTCTATCTCTCTGTCTCTCTCTCTCTTTCTCTCTCTCTCGTTCTGTCTGTCTCTCTCTCTTTCTCTCTCTCTCCCTGTATTTGCAGGCACAGAGAGAGAGCTCGTGCTCCTTGTTGAGATCTTGTAGTCTCCAGCCTTTGGTGGAGTGTGTGAGACTCTTTTTTCCTAAAGAACGCCACATGGCGCATGTATGTGGGATGAGTATATTACTGTGTTTTTGAGTGTGGGTGAGGATACACACACAGACACAAACACACACACACACACACACTGTCACACCCAGTGTCTGTTGTTGTCTCCTGTATCTGACAGATAAAACTGGGCGCTCGCGCGTCTACCCTTTCATTGCGCGTGTCTGATGTGTGTGCGCGCTTTTGCCTTTTCTGCGCGCGTCTGGCGCTCCTCCTTCTTCTCTCTCTCCTTCTCTCTCTCTCTCTCTCTCTTTCATTCTGTTCTGCTCCTCTCCACTCGCGCGCGCGTCATGCCTCTCTCGGCCGCCTCTTCTTCCTCTTGTTCTTCTCTTGTGGAGCAGCGATGGGGAAGCTCGAGGACAACAGCAGCACAAACATAAACAACTACACAAGCATAAGCCACTACGCAAACGTGAACAACAACAACGAGAGGATCATCTTGAACGTCGGAGGCACAAGGCACGAGACCTACCGGAATACGTTGCGCACGCTGCCGGGCACGCGCCTGGCGCTGCTGGCGTCGGAGCTGCCCTCGTCCGCGTGCGCCGTGACGGCCACCGGCTGCTGCAGCCACGCGCTCGAGCCTCACCAGCCTCACCACCAGCAAACCCAGCACGGCCACAACCAGCTGCAGCTGCACTTACAGCAGCAACAGGTGTGCAAGCGCGCCAGCAATGAGTTCTTTTTCGACCGGCACCCGGGAGTTTTCGCGTACGTGCTGAACTACTACCGCACCGGGAAACTGCACTGCCCCGCGGACGTGTGCGGCCCCCTGTTCGAGGAGGAGCTGAGCTTCTGGGGGATCGACGAGACGGACGTGGAGCCATGCTGCTGGATGACTTACCGGCAGCACCGGGACGCCGAGGAGGCGCTGGACGTGTTCGACATGAACGCGCTGGGCAGCGAGGGGGACGCGGCGGTGGGCGAGGACGGGGATGATCTGCGCGAGGCGGCGGAGCAGCGCGAGCAGGTGGACAGGGAGCGCGAAGCGGGCTGGAGGAGGTGGCAGCCCGTGGTGTGGAACCTGTTCGAGGACCCGTACTCTTCACGCGCCGCACGGGTAAGAAAACACACCTGCACCTGCTCTGCTTACGCCTGGTCAACAGGTGAACGCAGAGAACTCAGGGCGCAGAGGTGCACTGCTGTTTAATGGACTTTATGACCCGCCCCTATTAACCCCCAGGCTTGTGTTTACGTCAGGTGTGTGCTGGGCACACCTGGACAACAGGTGGCGACAGATAGCACAGCTCAGTTTAATTCTGTTGAATCTGTTTACTGTCCTTACCACCCCCGTGCACCAGGTGTGTGCACATCTCTCTCTCTCTCTCTCTCTCTCTGTATATATATATCTATATATATATCTATATATATATATACACGTGCATAGGATCATTATTTTTAAAT
>JBBPCZ010000136.1:33442558-33463674 GCA_037974445.1 Brycinus macrolepidotus | reverse complement strand
GGGGGGGGGGGGGGGGGGGAAGGAAATGCCCTCATTCTGTGTCAAATACAGACACACACACACAAACACACACACACACACACAAACGCACAAACACAAACACACACACACACACACACACACACACACACACACACAATACACACTCTCTCTCTCACACACACACACACACACACACAGTGGTGGTCACAATCTGGGCACAGTTAGCAATACTTATATTAGTAAAACTGTATATTTGATAATATCATCTGATATTATTACTGAATGTGTAAAAATAGAGTCTGACCCATCAAAATATTCGAATGGATGATACAGATAAATTGAAAATGCAGTCATTATTACTTGTCTGACATTGATATTATGGTGGATAATTACAACCCATCCATTTCGGCATGTATTTTAGTGTTCGACAGCTATCTCAAATTCCATTCTATATGAAATAATGTGAATAGACTACTATAAATCTCGTTTAGTGCTGATAGCTCAGCAAGGTATTCTAGATTTTATAGAGATAATAGATAATAGATTTGTAGAGATGACTTTTCATATCCTGTACAAATCAGATAGATAATAACCTTTTATCTTGCCGTACAGGTTTGTTTCAGATGCGGCAAAACAACTGACTGAAGACATGCTGAGATTCACTTTGAATGTCAAAACTAGAGACAAACTTCTTGTGGACTATTTCCTTTATACAAATGTTTAATCATTTTTATATTTCTTCTTTTTAGTATTTTACAGACTGATCTACGATTTAAACTTATTATCTATTACGCTGTCTCTACTCCTCTGTCTGAGTTACAACATGTCGGGTTGCTTCTCTCACCTGACAAAATAAAACATTAATGCATGCCATATGAACAGCGAGGAAAAACAGTAATGCCTCAGTTTTATTATTGTCATTTTTATTGACTCTACACGTTAGTAGGCAGCTGGTGGCCTCATGGTTTGGGAGTTGCCCCTGCGATCAGAAGGTCGTGGGTTCGAATCCCCAGACTGCTAGTGGCACCACTGAGGTACCCTTGAGCAAGGTACCGTCCCCACACACTGCTCCCCGGGTGCCCCCTGTTGGTGACAGCCCACTGCTTCACTTAATGAATGGGTTAAATGCAGAGAAAGAATTTTACATTGTACACACTGTGTGCTCTGCTGTGGTGTGTTCATGTGTGACTATATATATACAACTAAGATCTTTACACTGTTTTTTCAGTGTGTTTGACTTTGATATGAGTTCTGTGGTCCTCTAGCACTCAATCAGCAGCCAGAATTCAATGATTCTTTGGGTATAATCTTACAATTTAATCAGGAATTCCTCAATTTGTCTTTTTATCCCTTAATCTGATCTGAATGCTTTAATATTAAGTAATAAACCACTATCAAGTCTAATTCACAAATTCAGTATTTTATTTTATCCAATTTTTTAAATGGCCATGATATAGCTTTTGTTATAGTTTAATACTGGCTTATGGCCAGAATTTGCCAAAACATAATTTGGTAATGACAAGTAGCTTTTGGCTAACAGTAACTTAAATATCTTTTCTTTTACTGGACTAGAACTGTTAAATAATCATTTTAGAAGGTCACGATTATGCTGGGATTTAATTTCTCTATTATGCTACAGTGACTAGCTTCTTTGTCTTTATTTTGTGTTTCTGCTTATGCTGGTTTAAAACCAAAAAGGTGCAGCCATAAGTGAAGCACCATAGTTTTAACCATTATGAAATGGTTGCAATCTATAGGTGAAAAACACTGATTTAGTACGTAAAGTATACATGATTTGGTATATGGTTTTGAATGCCCATGTTTAGACAGAAAGTGGCTAGTTTAAATACAGTAGCAGCACTGGAATTGCAACACTTTAACACTGCAGACATTTATACCACTTTGGTGCCTTGCTGTAGATCATGTAACGAGAAGTGTTTCAGGAATATTGCTAGATTTAGCTTTGTAAGAGAGTGAAATCATCGGAGGAGGCCGCACTAGCTGCTCTAGGTATACTCAAAGCAAAAGTATGATAGTTTGAGTAAGTCTGACTTAATGAAACTGTTTTTCCTGTTGCAGTATTTTTACTGCATTTAATGCATTCTGCAAACATGTGATGCATATCTACATGATTACTTTTAGATTTGGGGGACTTTTCATGGCACTTTTCAGGACTTTTACATTTACGGGGAAAAACACCAAGGGGACTGCAGAAATACACTACAGTCTATTATTTAATCTTATCTTATATTGTCCACAGTAAAGCGATGTCAAAAGCTTGACCATAACTGACTGTAGCCACAGTATATACAGAGGTTAGAACCTGAGAGTATTTGTGTGTATTGGTCAGTGTGAATTCATATATAGAGTAAAGATCAGTAATAGCACACACATGTTCCTTTGAAGGCTTCAACAAGGAGCTAGCAAGCTAATGTGTGTTTATGTGTGTGGATGTATCTGAGAGTTGTGTGTGTATGTGTGTGTGTGTGTTGTGTGTTTAATTATTTCAGTGTATGAAGGGCATTGGGAATCTCCATGTCTTCTATCATCACTGATGACACCCATCAGGAGGTGTGTGTGCATGTGTGTGTGTGTGTGTGTGTGTGTGTGTGTGTGTGTGTGATGAACAGATGGCTTGGGATTCTGTGAGCTGAAATTTGATTGGATGTCCTGGAGAAGGAGATGAACTTGCTATTCACACCCAAATGTCTAGAGCACATGGGTTAGAAACAAAACAAAAACAAAAAATGAAAACATTATTTCTCACAGAAAGTAATCAAAAACATGCATCAAAAACAAAATCACTTTTAGCTGTTCTGAAGTGAAATCTTTATTTTAAGACTCATTGTTAGCCTTGTTCTCAAGATGGATGCTTTGGTGAACTTCAAAATCAGCTGCCACACTTTTGTGCCAAACCTTTAAGTTTATTCCTTTAAATTTACTATTTAACAGTTTAACAAGAATGTCAGTTAACTTACCAACACAACTTAAATACCAAGACACACAGGAAGGTATAATGTAGGAAATGAGAGTGCCCCTATGTCATCTGCAGATTACATTAAAAATACATTAATTCACAGTCATTTTCTTCTTACCAGCTAAATATCTAGCATTGCTATATATGAACTGTGGGTTGCACAGCTATTAATTTTTAAGCCTAGTGGTTGAACTTGAAAATATTAACGCTCTCCCATTTGAGTAATTCCTGAAAATTTTGAAGCCATAGCTGGTCCTGGTTCTGGTATTCTGATACCAGTACTCCATAAAGCAAGTTTTTTTTCTGCAGAAACATTGCATGTTCTGAGTCATTTTACGTCAGTCAAATGGCCCTGTTCTGTCAGAAACAGTGGTTCTAAAAAACAGAATAACCTATCTTAAGCTGTTTTGCAGCCACAGCTTGCAAGGGAACTGGAATCTCATGTTGAATTTCCACAAAAATAGTATTCCTGCCTGTACACTACTGCGTATTTTCCACTGCAGTACTTCAGGCAGTCCTCAACTAGTCTAATGTTGTCCACAGCGCTGGCTAGTGGATATATTAGTTGACCAGGCTATGTGACATCTAATATAATACAGTATTGACTGTTTTTGCATTAAATTAAAGTCTTAAAAAACATTTTTGAATGGTAGCAAATATGATGCTGTAATGATGCAGTGATGATATATATGGGTGTTTGAATCCATTTAGAGAAAGACTGTGTGCGTGTGCAAACATAGAATGACTTTTAGAATCTGTTCGGCATGGAAGGAGCAGCAGATGAATGAAAAAAAGATGTGAACTGCAAAAGAAAGAAGCAACATGTATAATGAATAGTGCGGAAAAGATTGCACCAGTTTGAAATCTAAAGCGCGCACACACATTTTGTGACCTACATAAGGCTTCCACACTGAGAGTGAGTGTGAGTCAGGCACCTTCTGCTAAATGTGAAATTACTTCTTGCACTGCCTGAGGAAGACTCAGTACACACCTGTAGACTCACACACAGGGTGTGTGCATGTGTGCGTGGTATTTCCATGTACTTCTGTGTGGCTGTATTCTATAGAGCTATCCCAACCCTATTTTAGTTATTTAAAGAAAGCAATACACCTTCGCTAAACAAGAAGAAAATCAAAGCAAAATGGTTTAACAAAAACACTTGGCAATCAAACTAAAAATGATCAATAACTAAACTATTCTTGAATAAAATATTTGAATATGCAAAGTATAGTATATCCAGTGAACTATTCTGTTTAACCAACTGTAACTTTAACTGTAACTGTAAGTTTACTAAACAGCAACGCCATTTGCAGGATGTTTTTAACTGGTCTGTATTCTGTGTCATCTGTAACTGGACTATATTCTGCCCTCATTGTCAGTGGTTGACCAGATAGATAACAACAAATGATCTGTTAAATGAGAGATGAGTTCACCAGTCTTAAACAATGTCACTTATTATTCATCATTTCTCTTAATGTGATGGGTAAGTTACAGTTACAGTTACGGCATTTGGCAGATGCTCTTATCCAGAGTGACATAGATCAGTGCTTTAAGTACTCCACATCTGTTCTTCATACCTGCAAAGCTAGACTCAAATTAAGATCTGCTTTTAAACAAGTTACTACCAACTAAGTTGCACACATTAGCAAACCCTGCCAATGAAAAGAAAAGGAAAAGAAAAAGTCAGAGGTTAGTAGAAAGTTAGCAAAAAAACATGGAACAAGAGTGAAGAGGGTTTTTTTTTCATATATTAAAAAAAAATGTGCAAGCAATAAGTTTGAGGACTAGTTAGTCCCCTAGCTGCTCCTTGAAGAGGTGGGTCTTCAGACAACACTTGAAGAAAGCGAGGGACTCAGCAGATCTGATCACCAGAGGGAGTTTGTTCCACCACTGGGGGTCCAGGACTAAAAAGAGTCTTGATGCATGTCTTCTTCTTCTCTTGAGCAGTGGAGGTTCAGGATGAGCATTGCTTGATGCAAGGAAAAGTTAAATTAATTAGTGCATAATTTACTTTAAACTCGACATTATAGTGCAATACAGTGTTGATGCAGAAACAGATGTGGAATGTGTTTATACGAACGGTAAAAATGACTATTCCAAAAAAACAAACAAACAGTGCCGTGAACCTAAATGGCACACATGTAATAACTCACAATTGACAGGTTTCTGTATTAAACATTGCTTTGTAATGACACTCCTGGTTGTTAGGAAAGCATGCATCAAAAAGCCTATGGTGATCTTCAAAACTAGAACCATGGTATTTTGAATACTTACAATGCAAATGCAATAAGCAATACTGATACTAATACTATCCAAAAAAGCCCACACTATCCCACACCATTCCCTTAAGAGTAACTGACGACTTAATATAGCGTACTCTAAGCTGATCCATTATTTCCTGAAGCATGGGCATGATTATTCATAAATAATATTTTACACAAATGTCAAATGTCAGTGTTTAAGCAATATCCTATGCTATATTCTATGTAAAAAACTAATAAATAATGAAATATACATATATGATTATATCATAACAGCAATTTCTGAGAGTTACTGGTCTGGTTTCCCAGACAGGGATTAAGCCTAGTTCTAGACTTCTCAGGATTTTAGAAATATATTCGATGACTAGACGTAATCCCTAGACAGTTTCTTATTATTATATAATAGTTCAACCACATTTCTGTATATAGTTTAGAAGTTCTAACCCCTATTTGATTCATATCTTGATTAATGTTTCTGTTAAGTGCCCAGGAGGAAGTGATCTCTACACATCAGGACCTGCGATGAACACATTATTATGAAGTCGGACCCCACGGGATGAGAGCTGTGTATGGGACTTGCGCTGTAGTGAATCACAGTGTTGCTAGAATCTTTCTGTCACTAGACAGAAAGAGATGTGAGATGGTAATGTTAGTCCATCTGAAATATGACAGCACATTGCTTTGATATTAAACTGTGAGAACGACGATGTAAATGTGGGAATGTTGCCCAGAATAGCTTCTGCTGTATTGTGTGTATTTATAATGAGTGCTTTCAGTGTGGGTATTTAATGTTGTAGATTGTAATGTGTGTATATACACTAGAGGAAAAGTGTAGTGCTGGATTTTCATCTTGTTTTAAAGTAAACAAAGCAGACCTAGAACTACATTAGTGTGTTTGGAGAGAAAACCTTTATTTGGAGAAGATTGAATCCCACATCATGCCTGATTGTAAAGCTTACTCTAAAGAACTTGGACCATGATTGGCTCCTTATATAATAAAACAAGCATCCAATCAATCAGTCAATGCTTCTAATGCAAGTCAAAATGTTGGTGTTGATGTTAATGGTCCCATTTGTCTGTGGTGGTTGTCAGTTGCTCACTTGATGGGTGTGGTCTTCCTTAATCAAATACTTTTGGCTCCAGCTATTCATGTGGTGCAAGAAGTGTGAAGCTTTCTTTGTAATTATGATAATAGTATCATCAGGTCAACAATCCTCACGTCTGCTCAAATGCTACACTAATTTCTGACTGTATAGACATTGGGGAGTAAACACTACATTTTGAAACCTGATTAGTTGGAAGAAAAATAAAATCTCAAAAATCTTGAAATCTCAAAAATGCTTAACAATTAAGTCAGTTTACCAACAAATCGCTCACATCTAGTTTCACCAGTGTCCAGCATAGTTTGATACTTTCTGTATTTAAACACACTTATTAAACCTGCCAAATAACTGATGAGTTGAACCAGGTGTCATCACTTTATATTTCTTCCCACCCTTTTAATCTATCACCCCTGATTGAGTAAATGAATCAAGGAGCATCTAACTGAGGGAATCAGGTGGATCTGATTAGAGCTGCAATAAAACTCTGCAGGAAAATCAGCAGCAGCTCGACTTATTAACTAACACACTTACTGAATATACTTACTTTAAACTCATTAACACTGACTTACTGCACACATTATTACTACATTTACTCTAAACTCCATACTGCACACACTATTGCTAAAGATGTTTTACATGTAATGTAATATTAGTTGGGTCAGAAAGTGGCTAAGTTGGAGTGGCATGGTGGGTAGCAGTGGGTAGCCTCACACCCAGAAGATCTTGGCCAGGGCAGTTGAGGGTCTTTTCTGTTGACAGTTTGCACGTTCTCTCCATGTCTGCATGGGTTTTCTCCAGGTGCTCTGCGTTTCTTGCACAGTCCAAATCCATGGGCATGCACATCAGAAATTGCCCCTAGGTGTGTGAGTTGTGTGACTAAATGTGAGTGCGTTTGTGTGTCATGCGACAGACTGCTGACCTGTCCAGGGTGTTTCTCCACCTTTCGCTTTGTGACAATGGGGTAAGCTCCAGCACCTTTTGCCACCGTAGTTAAGGGAAACAAAAACTGGCCGTGCAATAAGTATATATGCTAGCTGCTAGAAAACGAGTGATTCTTGCTAATATTTTCACACAACAGAAAATAATAACTTTACATGGCTTGACACTTGATTTTGTTTAACAAACTGACATTTGTGTGAGTGTGTGCCTGAGTACAAATCATCTTTGGGTTTGTTAGTATGTCATTAACAGTGCTGATTCTGCTAACTTAGACCTGGATAGGGATCTAACTACATCAGTCTTCACTGACATGGGCATAAATCCACTTGTTGGCGCTGTAAACAATGAGAGAAGAAACAGAAGCAGCCAGGAGAAATGTTCCGAAAACTGCTCTGCCTCTTAAATACAAATCCCAGAGTATGTAATTAGTCTGAAAATACTACATGACATGAAACCAGTTCAGCAGTAAGCTGTGTAAAACCAAAACTGTAACACATTTGGCATCTCCATCTGGCTCCAAATCCACCTCATCCTCAGCAGCAAACACATCCCACCTGAGCATTCACACCTGTACTTCATTATCCCCATCATCTAGGACTGTATTTCTACTTCTTTCTCAGGTACTCTCTGCACACCACCACATGTGCTCTTGTCCCATCTGTATTTTTCAGTTTTCACTGATGCGCAATACAGGAGAAAACAACTAATTGACTAGTCAACTAACATTTTGTCTCTTTTTGTTCCTTCTCTAAACGTATTATTTGAGGGCTACTTCCATTTTGGATCTTAAGTCCCACCACTGCAATGCAAGTGTACCAAAACCAAAGTTTTGTAATTTCAAACTTGCAACTTCATTGATTCATAGAGTGTGTATGTGTGTGTGTGTGTGTGTTCCTGTGTGTGTGTTCGCATGGATATGTGTGTGTGTGTGTTGATCCCACCTTTCCCTTAAAATTGATTCTGTTTTGTTCATTGTTTAATGCTTTTTCATGTTTTGTCTTTATTTTTCTGTGCTCTTCTTTCCTTTTTTGCTGCCTCTTTGGCCAAAAGATTTAAAAGATTAAAATCTCAATGTGACCAGTGTGACCAATCAAATTAAAACTTTTTGAAAATTGTCTCATGAAATTCTGCTGTTGAAATGCTAGCAGCGTGAACCACACTCTGCTGCAGTCTGTCAGCCTGTCTCATCACTGCAACACATTTCTGTCAGTGTGTGTGTTGTGTATGTGTGCTGATGAATATTAGAGTAGCGGGCCCTAGGGTCCAGTTTTGTGTCCGGCTGTGGAGACCATATGCACTGAACTGAGGGAGCTGACCTTCACGGCTGCCAAACACACACACATACACACACACACACACACACACACGCACACACACATACACATACACACACACACACACACACACACACACACACACACACACACACTGCTGTAATAGAGAAATGAGTCACCCGTTTTAAAGCAGCTCAGAATAAAACACAGAGTGTTCTCTCTAATTAGCATCTGAATCTCATCACACTTCCAGTGCTACATTCAACACACACACACACACACACACACACACATTCACACATCAATATGTACCCACACATGCCCCTTCCCACACGTGCATTCACAGATACACATTAGTCCACATGCACAAATACATACATACAAACACTCGAATATTTTTACATGCATACATACAGATATACACACAGTACTTAAGTGTACATGCATACACCTACACTATATGGAAAAAATTATTGGGAGACACCCTGGGGCAGCTGGTGGACAAGTGGTTAGGGTGTTTTCCCTGCAATCAGGAAGTCGTGGGTTCGAATCCCAATACTGCTAGTGGCACCTCTGAGGTACCCTTGAGCAAGGTACTGTCCCCACACACTGCTCCCCAGGCGCTGTGTTCCTGGCTGCCCGCTGCTTCACTTGGTGAATGGGTTCACACTGTGTGCTGTGGTGTGTTCATGTGTGACAGAATGGTCACTTTTACCTTTTAATTATTGAACTCAGGTGGCCTAATACTTCCAGTGAATCTTAATGGTTTAGCATACCAAGACATTTTGGACAACACCATGGCTCCAACTTTGTGGACAGTTTGGGGAAGAACCCTTTCTGTTCTAGCATGACTGTGCCCCAGTGCACAAAGCAAGGTCCATAAAGACATGGTTGGAATGTGTTCAGTGTGGAAGAACTTGACTGACCCACACAGAGCCTTGACCTCAACCCCATCCAACAACTTTGGGATGAACTGGAACGGAGATTGCAAGCCAGGCTTTCTCGTCCAACATCAGTGCCTGAGCTCATAAATGCTCTATAGAATGAATGGGCACAAATTCCCACAGAAACTCTCCAAAATGCCATTAAAGTCCCTGTTAGTGGAATGGTCAAATGTGCCCTTTTGAGTGCTAGTCTTAATTAAGCAGGAGGACCTACTTTGCATTAAGCTACTTGTTCACTAAGGTACAGATACACACCGTCTAACACACACACACACACACACACACACACATACATTTTGTCGGAAGCCACATAAGAAGGTCTATTTGAGGTGACTTAAAGGGCCCATATCATGGAAAACAAAAAAATTCTCATGTTTTAAAATCTACAGTTACTGGCCAGCTGAGCTAAAAATACACCCCTTTTTTTAATTCACTGTTTTTATATCATGACAACCAACACCTTTACATATATCTGCCTATTCTTCTTACAGCAATGTACCCCCACTTGCTCATGATGAACTTGTGAAGACCATTATAGTCTTGACTGCTTTTTAAACAAGGCACAATACAAGATGGCCAATGAGAACTATTTAGATTATTTAGAAAAATCAGTCTTAAAGGCACAGTAACAAAAACAACGTGTTCATTTTTGAGAAAAAAAAGAGACTTTGGGAAATGGTTATGTCAGAATGAATAAAACCATACAAACCTCATTAGTGGACCTTGAGGTAAACTGAATGTACACAATCATTCATATGTTTCACTCATAATAATGTTTGTATTCAATAATAACTTTTAGAAGATTGTAATACTAGACACCAGAATGTTTTTGGGAACAATAATAAGTTTTTAAAAGATTGATAATATTACTGTACTTATCTATTCATATAAATTTTTGATTGGTTTATTTGCTTACAGATTTGTGAGGTATGTTAATTTCAACTTCATTTTTGTCATTTTGTAATTATCTGCAGCTCTGTTCATCATTACAGCTGTGTTCATAGCATAGCATAGCATAATGACGATAATGACTCCAGATTTCTCAGGGTTAACAGTATCATCCTGGCCTCACTGGTTTCCATGGCCATAATGTGGCTCTTTAAATCCAGGGTTACCAAGGTTACTGGAGCTCAAATATAAAAACCCCGCTGAGATCAGAGGCTAGAGTGTGTATGTGTGTGTGTGCCCTGGAAGCCGCATTAGCCGCATTAGCCTTGCTAACTGTGGCGTATGCAGGACACATCTAAAGCCTGACAACATCATTAGCTGTGTTTACACATGTACAGCTCACAGCAGACTGAACAAAGATGCGATTATACTGTGGGCTGGGTGAAAGTATCCTGTTTTGGGTTGATGAGCGATGTTAGCTTTGTGTTAGCTTTGTGTCTGGGCTAAACGCACATTTGGACTTTGTGTGATGGAGCTGCAGGAGGTTTTGATTTTGCACGCCAGGGTTTCTTTTGCTGGGCCTTTTACTATTTTGGTTTTTCCTTTTTTCATTTTTAATGGCCTTCAGTGCAGTACAACCACATTTTCCGCACTTTTTTTAAACAGAATACTTTGATGTAGTATTTCATACTGTTAATGTTTCAAAACATGTCAGGTCATACTGTCTATATATCCAAAAAGTACTTTTAATTCATAATGATTCTGATATCACAAGAAGGAAAAGAAAATACTATTGATTTGTGTGAGGATCAGAAGCTATCCTATCTGGTCCAATCTCACAGAAGAGCAAAAGCGCCTACAATGGGCACATGTGCATCAGAACTGGACCATGGAGCTATGGAAGAAGGTGGCGCTGGTCTGATGAATCACGTTTTCTTTTACATCATGTGGATGAGGTAGGCAAGAGGGAAGAGATGGCATTAGGAGGCACTATGGAAAGAAGGCAAGCCGAAGGAGGCAGTGTGATGCTGTGGGCAATGTTCTGTTGGGAAACCTTGGGTCATTTCTAAAACACAAATAAGCAATTAAAGAGTTAAAGGGTGTCTGAGCATGAGCTGTGCATGATCATGTGTGTGTGTGGACATTCGCTTGTTCATGTGTGTGCAAGAGAAGGAGGAAGCGAGCGATTATGAGAGAAAGAGATTGCGTGTGTATTGGTGCGCGCATGGGAGAAAGAGAGGAGGTGTTTTTCATTCCTGTTTACGTGTGCAGACAGGGAAGGAAAAATGGTGTGAATTTGAGAGGTAAAAATGGCTGTCGCGGGTGTTCTGCATAAGTGAAGAAGGAATGCGAGAAATGGGACCTTCGTCTCTGATGACAAAGGAAAATGGCGTCGATTTCTTAACACAATATTGTAGTGAACTACACTGAATATTAAAGAGATAAGTTGAGCTTTTATCTAGTCTGTAGTGTCTGTGTTTAAAACAAGCTTTTTAAACTGAGAATGACTTCAGCTTTATTAAACTAATAGTGTTCAGGAGTGCTGAAAATTACTATGAGAATAGTAAAAGGGACAGATCACATGCAAAGATAAATCTATTGCTGCACATATAAATCTGAGTTTAGATTTTTTAAACAGTTTAAAACTTGAACATAAACACATTCACAGAAGTTTTACAGGATTTGTTTCTGAAGTTAAAATTCAACCTCACGTATTCAGTCCATCATCCTCACAAAGTTTATCTGGATGTTTAGAGGGAAATTCGGAGTGAGATTTGCATCCAGTTGCTGCTGAGAATCATCCGGTCTGCCGTGGACCAGGAAAGGAGCTTCAGCAGTTGAAAATGAAGGACTTGGTCACCTCACTTACTCAAAGGCCACAGAAATGACTGTTGCAAGCTTGACTTTGTTGATGGCTTGTTGCAATGTTGATCAGACCTTGGTTAAGATAAACTTAAACAAGACCATTGTTCTCTGTTTGCAACAAAGGTGAGTTCTTTGTCTTGCAGATAAAGGATGATGGCAGCCTTTCTTATATGCGTCCACCCTGAAGCAGACCCAGGAGAGAGAAGAATGTGGGAGTTGGTCAGCTTTCATAACCTTTCGAATAGACCCTGCCTCTAGGAGCAGATTCCACCCAATCTGTGATGGGATGCTGCATTGCATTTCTGGTGGACAGCATGGTACCTACATGTGGATGTCACTTTGTCACATACCACCTACTTACAGAATGTTGCAGACCAAGAACACCCCTTCATGACAACGGTACTCCACAATGGCAGTGGCCTCTATCAGCAAGATTGTGTTCCCTGGCACACTGCTAACACTGTTGGAATAATTTGATGAAACAACAAAGAGGAACACTTTAAAGATGTGTTGACTTGGCCTCCAAATAATAATGTTAAAAAAACAAACCAATAGCCTATTTAAAAAAAGAACATTTGAGAACATCTCATAGGTCTAATATTGGCCAGGCCAGGTGATTAGGGAGTTGCCCCTGCGATCAGAAGGTCATGGGTTCAAATCCCAGGACTGCCAGTGGCACCACTGAGGTACCCTTGAGCAAGGTACCATCCCCAAACACTGCTCCCCAGGCACCCCCTTGCTGGCTGCTCACTGCTTCACTTGGTGAATGGGTTCAATGCAGAGAAAGAATTTCACATTATTCACACTGTGTGCTGTGCTGTGGTGTGTTCACATGTGACTATAAAGGGCCAACTCACTTGCCCCCATTCACTTTTGGAAAGTGTTTATTGCAGAATATAGACATTGTCAAAATGTACCACTCCCCAGTCCACATAATGTAGACACTGCAAAATCAGCCCATTATGAATTCTTTGTTTTGGGTGATATCATGAAAACCAACTAATATACACATATGTCCAAAAGAATCCAGACAGTCCTTCTGTTTCATGACTTTAGTTTCTTTAAGGTGCGCACACAGCTTGTGTCAATAGAAAAGCATTGCCGATTGAATAGGGCACTCTTAAGCAGTGTGTAGAGTATAAAGCCTCCAACTTTGTACCATGGATCAGTGGAATCTCATTTCCTGTAGTGATGGAGCTCAATCCTGTTCCACTGGGATGAGTTGTAGTGGAGTTTGTGATCCAGAACTAATCCAACAACAGTTGGATGCAACCTTACTCATGCTTTTGAGGCTTAATGCAATCAAATGTCACAGCAATCTTCCAACATCTAGAACAAAATCTTCCCAGAAGAGAGGAGTCTGTTACTGCACCCTATTCATACCACCAATTTCAGAAGAAATGTCAAAAGATCAGGTGTCTACAAACTTTTAGACATCTAGTGTATGTCCATGTGTATGCAGCCCAACAGCAGTTTTGCCCTAGCCTGGATGTCATGAGGAAATAATCTGTCATCTTTGCCTTGCCCTGTCTCTTCCTCCATGCTTTGTGCACTTCTCTCCCTCTTTGCTGTGCTACCACATATCTGGACACATCTTCCTCTTGCATGGCCAGATACTTGCTTGTGTCTGCCACCTGCTTCCTGCTCCAGTTTCAGCACCATCATGCACAGGAACCTTTAATATTTATGTGCTTGTGGTTTTACTTTTGCAACTTGCACCTGTGGAGTGTAACTGAGGTGTCTACATTTGCCTTTCCATTACTGGAAAGTTACTGGGGAAGTGAGTCACAGCAGATGAGTCACACTGGCATTTTTCTTTTGTACAAACACAACAGTCATTGTACATAGGATTTAGCACACAAGTATCTACAACTGTGAAAAACTGTGTCGATGGGACTGAGAAATGGACGTAGAATGTGCAAATACACAAAATGATAATTGTTCCATAGTCAAATGAGGATTGTTCCCATGCAATGAAAAGTGTGTTTAATGTGTTTTAGTGTTTACATTTTGTGGGAACGTGATGATGAACAAAAGTGAAAGGGAAGTTGCATTAATGCTGTAGAATTTTCAGCACTTCTCCAAGAGTTTGGAGTTTAGAGCTTTGGGAAAATGCATCTAAATGGTTGAGGAAAAACTTATTATTTGTGAATCTTGCCCCATTTTATTCTGCTGCTCACATATGAGCGTAGTGCAGCTTTTAGAGTAAAGCTCTGTTACAGAGCTGTGCGTTACTGCTTACACTTTACTGTCAGGCTCATGTCAAAATGGAAAAGGGACTAATAATTACTGTATTGACTGCAAATGTGTAGTGGAACTATGTTTGACACCGCACAGGCATATGAATGTTTTGACGTGTATGTGTGTCTGCACGGTGGCTCAGGGCTGCTGTATTACAGTCTGACTCACACTGCGCTGTTTTATCAACACAGTAAAGGCTCTGACAGCAATCAGAGCAGGGTCCATCCCCACTAGCTTTAAAGGACTTTAACTCTTTTACACATATACCTTTAATATGATAATCTAGAGTGTTTAATGAGATTGTTTATGGACAAACATTTCTTACTCTAGTTAATAGAAGCATTTTTTGAGGGTGTTTATGGTTTGATATCCCCTATTCTACTGTATAAGAGCTTTTATGAGGTTGTTTGGGATTAATGTCTGTTATTTCAATTAATAGGAGTGTTTATGAAATGTTGGATTTACTTACTTAAGGCTTAGAAACTATTTGAATGCAACCCAAGCTACACAGCCATCAACAATGAAGGTAGGTGGGTTACCAAAGAAGATTAAAAAGATGCACAAACAAACAAAGATAGGCCAGAGGGTTGAAAAACACAAAAAGTGTAAGTAAAATAAGAAGAACAACATGCAAATATAAGATTGGAAGTGGGGAATGATGGGAAAGATTTTCTGACCAAACATATGCTTCTGAAGTAACATGAACAAGAAAAAATGATTAAAACAATAGATTTCTTTTTTTAGTGTAGAAGTGTTTCTTGAGGTTGTTTATGGACTTATATCTCATATCCTAACGTATAGGAATGTTTAGTGAGGCAGTTTAGAGACTAATGTATCCTGTGCTATTTAATAGGAGCATCTGTTCTCATTCTTTATGGACTCATATCTTCCTTTCTAGTATATAGGAGCGTTGTGAAAGACTGATACTTCCCGATTTAGAAAATAGGAATGTTTTTTTTTATAGTGTACATTAACAGTCTATTATTAAATGCTTAACACTTTTTTCTTTTTTCCCCAGTTTGTGGCTTTTGCCTCTTTGTTCTTCATCATGGTTTCCATCACCACCTTCTGCCTGGAGACCCATGAGGCCTTCAATACAATCATCAACAAAACGGACACGTTACGGAATGACAGCCTGATGGACGTTTCCCCACAGTATGAAATTGAGACCGACCCAGCACTAACTTATGTGGAGGGCGTCTGTGTTTTATGGTTTACCTTCGAGTTCCTGGTCAGAGTGACCTTCAGCCCTGATAAGCTGGAGTTTGTGAAGAGCGTCCTGAACATCATCGACTTTGTGGCAATCCTGCCCTTCTACTTGGAGGTTGGGCTGAGTGGCCTTTCATCCAAAGCAGCCAAAGACGTTTTGGGTTTCCTGCGAGTTGTCCGATTTGTCCGGATCCTTCGGATTTTCAAGCTAACCCGCCATTTTGTTGGTTTGCGGGTTTTGGGCCACACCCTTCGGGCCAGTGTTAACGAATTTTTCCTACTCATCATCTTTCTTGCCCTTGGAGTCCTCATCTTTGCCACCATGATCTACTATGCTGAGCGAATTGGCGCTAACCCCAATGACCCCACGGCTAGTGATCACACTATGTTCAAAAACATCCCCATTGGGTTTTGGTGGGCTGTGGTTACTATGACGACACTCGGCTATGGGGACATGTACCCGCAGACATGGTCAGGCATGCTGGTGGGGGCATTGTGTGCCCTAGCAGGCGTGCTAACGATAGCCATGCCTGTGCCCGTCATTGTGAATAACTTTGGCATGTACTACTCTCTGGCCATGGCTAAGCAGAAGCTGCCCAAGAAGCGAAAGAAACACATCCCTCAAGCCATCCAGGCCACTTCACCGGGTTACTGCAGGACTGACCTCAGCATGGCTTGCAACAGCACCCAGGGTCGTGGCCTAGAGCGCCACAGATCAGGTACAAAGCACAAATCAGGTACAAAAAAAACCCCAACACAGATCAAATGAAAGATACACATAGTTCAGATCTAATCAAACATGGCAGGGATTATCTCACTGCATGTTCAGGTTTGGGCACGCAGTAAGGAGACCAAAGGGATCATTTTTAGGTGCAGACTATTCTTAGGATACATATAAAATTAGGATGCCTTGTTGTTTCCAGGGGGTTTTACAGAGATTATACAAATGGTTTGTTTTAAAATGTGTAAAACTGTCTGAATATTTTGGCATCTAGGAGCCACGTTTTCTACAGGTATAAGAGTGCGTTTGTGCCAGGATGTGTTTGAGCCACCTGATCTACCTATTCAGAGACCTCTAAAAGGTGTAGGTGTGTTATGTCAGGGTTTGAGCATAACTTTGTAGGAGGGCTGAACTCCTGTTTCTGGGACAGAGTGTGTTTGGATCAGAGTATCCTTCTATTTTATATTTGCCTCTTAAGACAGGTCAGGGGTGCCATTGCACTTAAGTGAATAGACAAAACACGTATATAGGACAGCAAAAGAGATGTACAGTATTGTCCAAAAGTCAGAGAACGCCCCTTGGCTTATTTAATTTCCAAAAAAGGTCATTTTTCAACACCATAAAACAGGAGGAACCAGATATTCAACAGAAAATTACACAGAATGTGCAAAACTATCAGTATTCATTTTGTTTACTTTTTACTTTTGTGAATTAGTATAACTGTGCGCCATCTATTCTCTATTCTTAAACCAACCAGCTGAGTCTGTCCAACTAAAGCTGTTCCTAAACATGCCACTGACATGTTACCTATCAAGGAAACACTAACATTCACTAACATTTAACTACTTAAACACACCTCAGCTGCCATGTATACTTCTTTGAAAAAGGGATTTTTAAAAAAAAATTGAATTTAATAAAATATTAAAGCTACGGAGGAAACAGGACTCCTAAGAACCACGCATCCCCTGGTAAACCACCTAAACTATCTCTACCAAACCTTTTAACTCTGTCTTTGGAAAAATCAAACTCAAACTCCGAAAAAAAACACAAGGATATAGCTGTTCAAGAAGCCATTACTGAGAATAGGAAAATTTACACCAGAACACTGAAACTAGACATCTGAGATGTCAAGGAAAGTTTTATGGCCAACTCCTATGACTTTGAAGGTGTTTACAAGAAGAAATTCTCTGCAGATTTTAGGTAAAAAAAAAAAACCTGAAAGCAATTGTACCAAAAAGAATGGAAGCTGTACGAAAGGCAAAGGGGAACACACTAAATACTGAAAATGTGATATCATCTTTAGAGGCTTTTGCGTATTTTCCTGCTTTTGAACTATGTTGAAGATAAACAAAATAATTTAAAAGGTGGTCACTGACTTTTGCTGAGTATTATATATGTGTATCCGTTACTATAGCTGTGGCTGGGGGGTGTCAAGGTGGCTGTATTGGGGTGTAAAGAGGGTAGGGATTGAGAGTGGGTGGACTAGAACTAATGAGAGGGTGGGGATTGGGAGTAATGAGGTGGTAAGTGAGGATGTGTAGACTGGGGTGATGGAGAGTTGTGTTTGTGGGATTTGAGGTAGCCATTGTCCAGGAGCATTTGTTTTGCAGATGAGTGTGTCTATAAGAGTCTGTATAAGGTTCTGGATGATCTATACAGGCAATAATGTGACTAAACAATATTGATTTTGTCCTTTAGCATTCCATTAAATAGTACTGCATGTAACTAGTGTTAACACAATAATGAACTATATGTAGGTGAATGCCCACAGTGACCTTAAACATTATCAATAACTTACAGAAAAAAGTACTACTTACTAATTCTTACTTTCTGGCAGTATTTTGAAGTTTTGGAAGCGTTGGAGTGAAAAATACAGGTCCAATCAGAAGAGTCTGTAGTATTTATTTGTTAATACTGGGATGTGGAATATCCAGCTGTTTGTAAAATTGACCTAGTACACCAGTACTTAAGCACACTACATCCTAATGTTTCATGGCTAATTTCAATAGATGCCATTTGTAATGCCACATCACTAGCACTAGGTTTCCTTTTTAGCACAAGCTCAGTCAAAATAATGTCCTACTTTACATAAATGATTTTAGGATTAACACCAGGAACAGAGTTGGGTTTGAGTGTAGGTTTTGTTTTAAGGTTAAGTTAAAAATTAAAGTGAGTGTAAGGATTAGAAAAAGTGTTAATTACTTTACAGTGAATGAAAGTTAAATGCAAGGTAAGCATCTACAAAATACTACAGTATAATTGTTACCAATAACAGCGGGACAATAAGGTACCTGCCACTTTACGGTCATAACAATGCAAAAAAGGGCATCGTTTGTTGATCTATAGTCGTCAAAAAGGAGAAAAAGTTATACTGCCCCCCAATGTCTTGATCATGAAACATCAGACAATTAGCTAATATGTTAGCTAACTGTTGCTTTAATAAAACACCATGTAAGATGACACAACAGAACTTACACTGTAGGTTGACGCTTTATTTTACTCTGCTGAAATCTACAGTTCTGTGCAAAAGTCTTAAACCATTGCTCATTTCTTCATATTTTGCTTCCAAAGATCCAGACTTTCTTGTATTTTTTAAATGTAGTCTTGAGGAATAGTTTTATAGGATTCCTGAAGGACTTTCAAAGGCTCTCATTTTCAGTCTAGTCCCTAAACCTGACCAGTTTCAGGGGGATGTTTTTTGTTTGTGAAGCTACACAGTGACCTACGTATGAATCACTTAAGCATGACAAAGCACATCTAACTTAAGGCCTGAACCAGTGAAGCAACAGGTGCAGATTATTCCAGATGATCAGGCGATGATCAATATACTGGTGGTGCTGAATGCTGAGTGGTTCGAACAGCTTTATCACGACACCTTGAATCTTTAGGCACTTTGCTGCCTTTAGCAGTAAAACATTTGTTCCCATATCTTTAATTTAATCTACACAAAATGTTGAAGGTAAGACAGTTTGATTACATTGTATTTTTGCACCGACAAGGTGATTCAAAGCAAAATATACGAAAATGAGCTGTGGCTCAAGGTGTTTGCACTATACCATATGTTTAGGTCCTGACAGGAGGCAAGTATTATTAGCATGTTATGTTACATTGGGGGTTTTTTGTTGCCATTTTGTCAGTTTTTAATTTTGTCTAGAAGAGAAATAACAAAGATATTATTCATTCCGAGAATTAGGAAATGATCCTGCTGAGCTGCAAATGCTATTTTTCAAACTTTTTCAAAGCATCAGCTATCCATTTTGACTGTAAGAATATTTGAAGATGAACAGGCCAGTTGAAATTGAGAAGCTTTTTTTAAGAGTTATTTTAAAAAATACAGAGCTAATAGCACTTTTCCCCTTCTTCTATAAAGTTAGCATTTCAGTGATATGATTTCTCATGACAGTGCTTTTACAGTTGCAGTTGTTGCTGGTGAAAAAGGCATGCTTTCATTTTATATGAATCACACTGTAACTTTCTACTGATACCACATGTGTTTATAAGATGATTTTTTCAGATTTGAATTTAGTGAAAACTAATTGCTGTGTGTACAGTCTTGAAAAACGTTTTGAAAAAATGTTTTTGTCATTTTTTGACCTTGAAATAAACAGAAAAAAGTGATTGCAGACTCCAATTTGCCCATGCAGAATATAATTTGAACATGATTGATTATATAACTATGGAGTTAACTGTGTAGTTAATAAAGAGATGTACGATGTAACTGCATGACTAAGTAGTAGAGCAGTATAAAATGGCAGTACTAAATTCTGATTTCTTAGAGTTACCATTTGGTTGCATTAGAACATTTCACTTTGAAGCCCTATTTCTCTGAACATTCACCTTTCCTTTACTCCCACTAGTGTTATCTGCAGATTTTAGTGCAGGAAGTGACATCACCATGTCCCCAGAAGAGCGGGTTCCAATGCGTCGGGTTAGCATGCGGGAACCTGACCGGCACAGCGGAGGAACCTGCTTCTTATTGGCTCCCAGCGACTACACCTGCACTGCAGAGACCGCCATCCGCAAAACAGGTGCACTCCCAATGGCCAATGACATCACAGCTCCAGTCTAAATCTTTCTGACCATTTAATCCATTGACTCTCATCCATTCACTCCAGTCTCTGCCTGGGTTTCTAATGGGTCTAACACCAGTGTCTGCACATCATGATCACAGTCATAAGCACTTGCTCATTCATACCGTCCTTCATTTTGTGGTGTAAATATGCCTTCTCCACATAGTGGTTAAGGAGGTCATAAATACATCTCATAGATTTTTTTTTATTTATTTGCTCTAAAATGATACAGTGCTGCTATAAACAAAGTCTATCATATGTAATGTAGTATCGTCAAAGGCAATCGATTTGCTAACTGAGGTTCCCTTAGCGATTCTCAACAATGCTAATTTCAACTGCAACTGCACCAGTAAAGGGTGAATTGAAATAGAATGGTACTAGAATATATGTACAGTGGTACCCCACAAACAGCGGCGCGTTTTTTATGCGGGGAGTTCGTTGTGTGAAACACAATTTCCCGTAGACTTCTATGGGAAATCGTGTAATCCGTTCAGGGTTGCTGCGAAAAATCGAAAAAATTGCTAAAAAATGAAGACACAGCACTGTTAATGGGGTGGGGGGGGAACTAGTAAAACATTCACCAAAGCAGGGAATGATGTTAGGTTTTTTTCTTGGGGTTCACACTTCACAGAAACAAGAAA
>JBBPCZ010000136.1:33286885-33301941 GCA_037974445.1 Brycinus macrolepidotus | reverse complement strand
AGTGGTTGGAACTCCTTTATCTAGGCTTCTTGTATCTTTAGGCACTTTGCAGCCTGTCACAGTAAAACATTTGTTCCGTTTCTTTCATTTAATCTACTGAATATGGCAAAGATAAGACAGTTTGACAGAAATAAGATACTATTTTTTGTGATTCAAAGCAAAATATATTTAAGGAAATGAGGAATGGCTCAAAACGTTTTTACAGTACTGAATATTACAAGAAACAATAATTAATAATGTTATGCTATTATCTCTCCCACATGCACCCATATATTTAGCTAGTTTTACTTGCACATGAATTTATTTGATAAGTTGATGAGCTTTCTTCCAGTTGTTTTCAGGAAATAATGAATCATGTTCATGAAACTACAGAAAATACAGACATGCTGTTTTAAAATCTCATTTTTCACAAAAAAGAATAAGGTAATTGCAAAACGGACATCAACAACATCCAAAAAGTTTTTGCAGACCACCACACAATGATACACATCCCAGTACAGTCTGAGGGCAAAGGGGCAGGAGCTCAAGTGCTTCTGAGGTCTATCTGTGCATTTTGCTGATAACAAGTGTCGTCAGTACTTTAAGAACACTAAACAGCTGCGTGTGTCTTAAAACGCACAGAGTTGGACCAATTACAGGGAGCCTGTGAACAAAAACCACAGGGCAGTACCATAACTACATAAACTGCAATCTAAATATAATGATACACAACATGAATTGTGAGAATGTTTTCGATTATGGGGCTGTTATGTTTGCGCAACATTGCCCACCCTCACAGAGTTTGAAGAAAAGTCTACAAACCTCTCTCAAAAGAGTTCTTGATGTCATTGACCTCCACCTGAGAGCCCGACACTCGGAAAATACCCTGGTGCTGCAAACCTGGGGGGGCAATCATAATAACACTTTAACATGTGTGTGTGTGTGTGTGTGATTACAGTGCTGTATCAGTGTATTATAAGTTGTGTGTGACTATTTCAGAACCGTAGCTCACCGTAAAGGTTGATGTAGCGGATGCAGCTCTCTACAATTGCAGGAATGGCCTTTGCAGCGTCCTGAAGACAAATAAAACATCTCACTTTCAGAACAGGTCAACGGTAAAGGAAAAGTGCAGCAGAAACTAGAAACCCAGAGAGAAAGAGAGAGAGAGAGACTCTACCTGGTGCCTGCTGTGGGAATTCCGGCGACGGCTACAGGTAAAAGAGAGAGACAGGGGGGTTGGGAAGACAGAGGGGACGGGTAGAGAGAGATAGAGATGGGGTGGTGAGAGAAAGGGAGAGAGGTAGATAGATAGGGAAAGAGAGAGGGAGAGAGAGATTGAGAGAGCAAGAGAGAGAAGGCGAGGGAGAGAGAGATTGAGAGAGATGGGGAGGGAGGGAAAGGGAGAGAGTGAGAGAGAGAAGAGAGGAATAGAGAGTGAAGGAGGAGAGAGAGTGGGAGATAGACAGATAGGAGAAGGAGAAAGAGAGAGAGAGATGGGGAGTGATATAGGGAGAGAAAGAGAGTGGTGAGAGGAATAGAGAGAGAGTGAGGGAGGAGAGGGAGCGGGAGACAAAGAAAGAGAGAGAGAGATTGGGAGAGAGAGAGAGAGAGAGAGAGAATAAGGGGAGACAAAAATCAACACATTGGACATGTCTGTTTTGCATTGTTCAGCAAAGCCACGACAACTAGGCAAAGTCAATGTACAGACCGGAACAGACAACAGGAAACAGACGGATAGACAGAAGAGCTCTTACCTGGTGGTCATTATGTCTGCTCTATAACCTGTGGACAGAAACATGTGTTTTAGGGCTCTAGTTTACCAGTTATTGTGACAGATACTGAAACACAGAGAGAAAGAGAAGGGCAAGGGAAGAGATTACAATGAGAGTGGATTTTTTAAAGAGGTGACATAAAAGGCAGTGGGAAACAACAAAAAAGGAAAGAAAAATGGAGAAAATGGAGAGTGAAAACACATGAAAAATTCATAGAGCAAGAATGAGGGAAAGATTGAGCCACAGATAAAAATGAAAAGCATAGAAATATTTAAGAGCAGATATTTTAATGCGATATACTAGAGGTCTTTAATAATTTACAGAAGGATATAGAAGTATACAGAAGTAAACAGTTTATCACAGGGGTGGGAAATATGGCAATATTTATTGCCATTGTGATAAATTACACAACTTTACATCACAATATGCTTTTCTGAGGATACTGCTGATATTGTCAGTACTTCTAGAACATTGAACAGCTGCATGTTTCATTACAAAAAGGGGACAAAAAGTCTTTTACAATTGGATTTAGTACAACAAAGGGTATAAATTGTTTTATAGGCTTTGTGTCTTTATATTCCACCTGATTTATTCAACTCCAGTCCCCCATCATGCGATTCCTCCTACACAGGGAGCTTGAAGTGCTTTACCTGAGTCACGTGAAGCTCCATTGTACCTATTGGAATTGCCTCTACTGCAACACCATTGGATAGCGTAACACGCTTGGAGGAAAGCACTAACTGCTAATTCTGCAATGTCAGCTATCAGACGCCTGCACTCGCTAGCATCACACTGAGCAAAGTCAATTATGCTCTTTTGGACTCCCGACCACCAGGATCCTCCTATGATTGGGCCAACATTTAGACATCCGTGCCACTCAGGAGCCCAGAATTCATAGTTTTTAATGACATTTTTAAAAAGTGTCCATTTGTCATACATGAACGCACCACACCATAGCACACAGTGTGAACAGTGTGAAATTCTTCCTCTGTGTTTAACCCATTCACCAAGTGAAGCAGCGGGCAGCCAGGAACACAGCGCCTGGGGAGCAGTATGTGGGGACGGGCAACTCCCCATTAGCGATGCACCAATTCTAATGATGTGCACGGCAATATACCTGCACTTAAATACAGTATTGATATCGGCAATAGAAAATACAGACACTATGATGCAATGTCTGATCTGCACATGTGCAGTTAACATGTGCATGTGCACCAGTAGATGCACCATAACTGAAGCAGCAACATGTCATTAGAGTGGGATTACTTCTTGATTGACACAAGCAGTAGTGAAAATTCTCACTGCAAAATCTCAAACACCAGTATAGTGAGGTACAGCTGGTGGCCTAGTGGTTAGGGAGCTGGCCCTGCAATCAGAAGTTCGTGAGTTCGAATCACAGGACTGCTAGTGGCACCACTGAGGTACCCTTGACCAAGGTACCGTCCCCACACACTGCACCCCAGGCACTGCATCGCTGACGGCCCACTGCTTCACTTGGTGAATGGGTTAAATGCGGAGAAATAATTTCACACTGTTCACACTGTGTGATGTGCTGTGGTGTGTTCACACGTTATTATAAAGAGGCTGCTTTACTTTACTTGGAATACCAGTTGATTTTCTTCCTAATCTAACCTTTATACCAGTACACCACAAATGAGAGCAAGCAGCAAAGCATTTAGTATCTATATCAGTATTTTGCATCGCTAAGACTTGAGAAAAAGGTGTTGAAAGAGATACCCTAATTGTGATGAATACCATTCATTCATTCATTTTCTGTAACTGCTTAATCCTTACTAGGGTCGCGGGTACCCAGAGCCTCTCCCGGGGTCTACGGCCGTGAGGCAGGGACTCACCCTGGGCGGGGCGCCAGCTCACTACAGGGAGCACACACCATTCGCTCACACACTCACACCTACGGTCAATTTAGAATCCCCAATTCACCTGACGAGCATGTCTTTGGGCTTGAAGGAAACCCCGGAGGAACCCCGGAGAACATGCAAACTCCACACACAAGGCCAGGACTCGGATCCGAACCCTGAACCCTGGAGGTGTGAGGCAACAGTGCTACCCACTGTGCCACCGTGGGGCGTGATGCATATCATGTATTGTGAAAATGTCTTGTATGTAGTGTATATTTTCTGCCATTCTTCCCATCTCTAGTTTATCAAAGCCGATACACTCATTAACCCACCTTCAGCGATGCTCCTCTTCAGTAGATCATGCTTGGCCTGCAGTTTAGAGATGAGGTTACTGCCTTCCAGATACTCGCGCAGCTTCTGTGTAACACACACACACACACACACACAGTCAATTTTAATGTAATCAGACCAATAATTAAATGATCTAATTACTCCCAGCTAGCACTCTCAGGTCTCTTACTGGGTAAATACTGCTCCTGCTCAGAACTATGACCAGGCAGAAACCCTGACAGTGGACATTATGCCTCTGATATATGGCTTTAGCCAGACCCTGGAAAGCCTGTAGTGCTGATACAATTGCCAGGCGATACAAATTACACATTAGATCAGACACCTTATTAAGTAGATAAAGCGAATTCAGTACATTGTCTCAGCAGTGTGTGTGTGTGTGTGTGTGTGAGTGTGAGAAAGAAGGAGAGAAAGAGAGACTCTCACGGTGAAGTAAAAGAGCTCCGTCTCCTGCTGGTTGGCCCTGCGCTTGGCCAGGCTAGGTTTGCTGAGGTAGGTGTCGGACACACTGGACTTGACGGACTCTGTGGAGCGGCTGTGCTGGAAGCTCTCGGACACGTCATAGTCCTCCATGTTCAGCATGTCCTGGATGGTGTTCAGAGTGGCCTCTGAGGTCTTCTTCACCTAGGAAGGAACACAGAAAACAAACACATACACTATTTGGACATAAGTATTGGGGCACCTGACCATTACACCAACGGGGACTTTAATGACATTGCATTCAAATCCATAGACTTTAACATGGAGTTGGTCCCCCCTTTACAGCTATAACAGCTCCCACTCTTCTTGGAGTTTCTGTGGGAATTTGTCCCCATTTATTCTGTAGAGAATTTATGAGGTCAGGCACTGATGTTGGATGAGAAGGCCTGGAACGCAATCTCTGTTCCAGTTCATCCCAAAGGTGTTGGATGGAGTTCTGTGTGCGAGAGTCAAGTTCTTTCACACCGAACTCATCCAGCCATGTCTTTATGGAGCTTGCTTTGTGCACTGGAGCACAGTCATGCTGGAATAGAAAAGGTTCTACACCAAAGTTGGAAGCATTGTCTGCTGAAGCATTAAGATTGTCCTTCACTGGAAGTAAGGGGCCTAGCCCAAAACCTGAAAAACAGGTGTGTCCCAATACTTTTGTCCATATAGTGTACCTTCATACTATACACATACAACCGTACACTGAGTAGGTTGTTGATTACTTTGTGCTTACAGTCTAGTTGGTTTATGAGCAACATATACCTTATAGGTCCACTTTCCAGGTTTACAGTTACTGACTGTAGCACATCCGCTGACTGGACAGAAGTCTCAGTTGCAGAGTATGAAGAAGAGGGTCTCTACCATGTCCATCAGTGGAAAGGGACCACCATAAAGCTAGCATTGTCCAGATATTAGGGGGGAGGCTACAGAAATCAAGATTAAGCCTGCTACGTAAACCAAAGCCACTAAGCTTTGAATGCTTGGTGCTTTTCAGAAATATGGAAAAAAACTGACCAAGTAACCAGCGTATTTGAAAATGGTATTCCAAACTCTTTCAAGGAATAGCATCATCATCTACTGCAAATAAAATTCTAACTCAAATCTATCAGCAGATTTGTGAAATCAATTTGCTTAAACCTCATGTTTTGGTATCTCTATTAAACTTTTTCACACCAGTTACTGAGGCAAGGGGATTATTTTTCAACTGTTTTTTTAAATAAAATTAATCAAGTGATGACTATAAGAGCAGGGTCTGCAAGCTAATGATCGCAGTATAATATTAGTATTTATTACAACTTTAAAAGTTATACGTATGTATAATAATGGAGATTGAAAAGCTTCATAAATACAGCATTCTGTTTTAAATACAAGACTCTTAAACTATGTCATGCTGGGTCCTGATAAGGCATAACACTGACTGAATGACGATGAATCTTAGAAAGCAGTTTTTTTTCAGTTTTGGGTTTTTGGAGGTTTAAAATGTCATAACTGGGTTTCTGATAGAGATGCATTAAAAAATTCAAACATCAAAAATTACTGAAAAAATGGGAGTGAAAAAAAAAACATGTAAAGTCCAAAAAGTCCAAATTTGAACTCATGAAATGTGTCGGCATGACACCACACGTGCACTGTGGCTCCACAGCGTTGTGGAATCTACCCAGAGACAAGAGGCTGTAAGAGAGTGTCTGAGAGGGGCCGAGTGTTGAGAGGGAGGAACTCAAAGCAAGGATAAAACCTTCATCAGCACTTCTGCTCTGCCCTTCACATGGAGAGAGCTGGAGGAAACAGCTGGCCTGCCACCAACCAGCAATAATAAAACTCTTTTCCAGCAGCAAGAGAGAGGGAAGCGTGTGTTGTGTGTGTGTGTGTGTATGTGTGTGTGTGTGTGTGTGTTACAAAGAGAGGGAGCTGTAGGAAACAGCTGTCCTGCCACCAACCAGCAATAAAAATCCTCTTCCCCAGCAAAGAAGAGGAAAGGTGCGTGTGAGTGAGTGAATAAGAGGGAGAGTGAGTGAGATATTTTTATCTCATCATTATGCAAAAAACGAAATGGAATGTACAGATATCTGACATATTAAAAGGTAAAACCAACATAAAGTGTCTCAGTGTGATACTGGACCACCAGTTATTATTTAGACAATGATGGTGGAGAGTTCTGTATAAAATGTCAGTCCATGACTGTGAAGACCTAATGATTTATATAATCCTCATACTCCTTATTCCATTCAGTGACCCCTCACACCCTGTGGATGGGAGCATTATCACCCTGGAGAAGACCAGTCCTATCAGGGAAATGGTCACCATAGGATTAAGGTGATTCATGAGTCTAACGTATTGTTTTGCAGTGACCCTTTCCTTTAAAGGGAAAAGTGGACAGCAATTCTCCTGCAGAATAACAGAGCCACTGGACCCCTGCACGTACTGGCGTCAAGCATTCAGGCCTCTATCATTCTTTAAATGTACACCACACATGTACACCACACATGTTAATGGGATAACTCATCTGACCATGTCACAGTTTTCCACATCTCTGTAGTCCAGTGCCTGTGGTTTTCACACCACTGATGAGGGGTTTATATGTTGTAGCCCACTTATAATCAGTCTCTGTGTAGATGTGGAAGGACTGTTGTTTCTGAGAGTCTGATCATGTCCTGCATTGACATTCTCAGTCACTAGTAGCTCTTACATATTGCACCAACATATTACTTTAACCACAATTTCCAGATCTGTTTGCTCCTGACTTTCTCGCAGATCTAAATGCAGGTGTTACTTTAGTCACTGTTCCTTTTTAAACACTAGACAGTCCAATAAAAAACTCTCTTTCAAAGTCACTTAGATCTTTGCCTCGGTTTCAGCATCAAGACATCTACAGTAAAACGTAATTAGCTTTTTCAACATTGTGGTTTAATTTTGGCGCATTCCTCTTTTTAAATCTCCAAAGTTACAAGGGTCCCACTGATGATCCAACCTATATTTTCAATGGGATTTAATTCAGGAGATCGGAAGATAATTTAAGAGAGACTTAGCCATGCAGGCACCTTCACCTTTTCAGAAATTAGTCTATTTTGACTGTATGTTTAGGGTTGCTAAAATGTCCATCTTCTCCCCTATCTTGGCTGATTAAATTCTCTGCTGTTATCCTGTACTACATTGCTCCATTCATGATTCCCTCAGTGATGGATAATAATCTAGCGCTGTTGGCAAGAAAGCAGCCCCATATCATGACGCTCCCACCACCATACTTCACAATGGGTATGGTGTTCCTGGGATCATACACACAACTCCCAGATTCCTTCAGACAAGACAAACTGAATGTGTGCTTTCAACCTCAATTTTCAACCCTATTTACTGATATCTTTTCCATAAATCTAAATGCAGATGCCTATTGAAACAGCAGCAAACCCCCTTTAACAGTTACTTAGATCTTTTCCTCTTGCCATAGTGATCTAAAACCAAGCTCAACCAGCCCTGCTCAGGCCTTTTATATAGACCACACTAGGATGTTATATTGGGATTGCTTGACTGTATCACACACTGAGCTGTAAGCATTTTTAATTATGTTTCTCTCCTCAATTATTCAGTCTTTTCCTTTAATGAACGTGCCACCCGTCTGTATCTAGTATGCATGTATGTGTGTTTGTCTGCAACTGGAGTGTGTCTAGAGACCGAGGAAAGAGAGGATTGGAGAAATGAGGAGAGCGTGAGTGTGTGTCATCTCATTCTTTATTCTCAGTGGGGAACTGCAGCTGCTAAGGTGCCTCTTCATGAGTGTCTGTGTGTGTGTCTCACCTCCTCGTTCTCGATCTTCAATGTGGCGAGACGAGACTGGAGCTGCTGGTAGCGGAGCAGAAGCTCAGCCTGCACCTGGGGCACCGCTGTGAGCTGACTCACCTGCCAACACACACGCACATGCACACAAAATCCAGAGCTTTATGAGAAACAACTTCTCTCTCTCACTGGTATCAGTGATCAGCTTTGGGAATAAACTGTGCAGCAGACTGGGGATACTGGTGATTCTTTCCTGCTATGGGAATAAACCAGGCAGCAGACTGGGGATACTGGTGCATCTTTCCTCCTTTCATCTATCTATTCTAGCCAATGGCCAAAACACACAGCTGACAGGCTGCAGTAACCATTTTTGAAACACCTAAGTGGTTATATGGCCACTAGATGGTGTCTGACCTGGTCACCCATATGTGACTGGAAGGTGAAGCGTGCTGGAGGGGTGAAAGCAGTGGGGTGGGTCTCCATGAAGCGCTGCCGGTCACTGCGTGGGTCAAGGCTCTCTACTGCTCCCTCCAGGATGTCCAGACCCTCGTGCCGGGACGTCTCCAGACTGTACTCCGCCGACAGGTATGTTCGCAATGCACGGCTCAGGCTAGCATGGTAGCCCAGGTCACAACACTGGTAAACACACACACACACAATTCACACATTTCCAGTGTGCACATACAAATATGTAGTAGGGATGCAAGACTATATTATAGGTTAACTTGAAAAAATGTAAGCAAACACAAGCGTTATTTGACTTTTTTGACCCTAATTTTTGTCAGTCCCACCCACTAGTTGGGCTCAAACTATTACATTATGCCATAAAGCTTGTAGGGTGGAGATAAGCATGTGCTTACTGAACAGTTCAACATGCTTGGAGGAGAACACTAACTGCTAATTCTGTTACATCTGATGAAAGATCACATCTGGCTGATTGATTAGGAATTGAAATGGCCATCCTAGCCACCCTGAGAGAATGAGGCCACTGGGCTCCTGGCTACAGACAGCTGAGGGATCGCCAGGGATAAGATTTGTGGACTTCTAATAGACGGTTGCCCCACTTGAGAGCCTAAGACTGAATTCTTAAATGCCACAAAGGGAATTTCCTGTGTTTCCTTTTCTCGTCTAGATAAATGGCTCACTATATGATACAAGGCTGTCACTCAAAAGGTTGATTATCTCCATAGGGCCAAGTGGTTAATTTAAAGCCTATCTCTAAACTGTCCTTCACGGCTTTAAGGTTAATTCAAAGCTTTTCTCATCAATGCTTTCCCTGTGTATGTGCTCTCTCTCTCTCTCTCGCATAAGCACACACACCCACGCACACGGGCTCACACTGGTCCTCCTGCTGTCTTTATCTCAGCTGCAGGAGCAAGTGTGGATGACCTCTGTGAAGGTCAGAAAGACGCTACGCTGCTACCGGCCGAATACTGCTGACCACGTTCAGCCTGCTGTTGGCTTTAATGAAGAAAACACTGCACACAGCAAACCCCCTCAGAGTGTGTGAGCATGTGCTTGGCCATAGGTTGTGTCCATGTAAAACTGTGTATATTGGGTTTTTCTTTGCCTTAACTTCAGCTCATAGTGGCTGTCATAAAAATCAGATTTTTTTTCTTTTATTTATTTACACTGCTTAAACAATGCTGGATACCCTTTATGGAGTGTGAACACATTTCATTTTTAATGTAAATGAACAGAAATTCAGTTCAAAATTACTGGGAGTAATATCTCATTACATTAATGCACTTTTGAGTTAAGGATGCATTTTCATTTTTTAAGTTATTATTACAGATGCGTTTTTGTGACAGTGACAATATGCTACACACTAGTCCAACTGCCCACCCGCTGTGTTGGGGCTGTGAGAAAACTGCTTTCTGTGATGCATCAGCTCTTCCCAGTGTCTGCATGAACCACATCAGAGCTTGTGTGGATGCACATGTGTGTCTGTGTATGTAATTAAAGTCTTAGGTTCTATCCCTTCCTCTGTGTTTTGCAGCGTATTTGTCTCTAATTAAGAGACGACCCTAATTACTGAGCATTAATCAGTGTTTAGTGAGGTGGCAGCAGCTGAAGGAACAGCGAAGGCTGAATTACACTTCTGCATATCTGTGAACATCATCCGTACACGTTTGTTCTGGAATCAGAGGTGTGCCAAACTTTAGGCGCCCCTAATTAAATGACACGTCTTCCTGATTTGAAGTAAAAATAAGCCCTCTATGGAGAACATGTGATTCTTTCCTTATAAACATACAAGTAACGTAAGAGCCAGAAATCTGATTAGGTCTGTAACTAATGTGATTACAATAATTTTAACTGAAATTGGTTATCCTGTTTGGCAGGGCTGAACAATCTGGGGGAAATAACTGCAATCCATCTGACCAATATTGTGACTGCAGTTTAAATTGCAATTACTTCCCATAAATGAACATCCAGCTTTTTGGCCTGAAGCTTGAACGCTTGAATGCCAGATGTCCAGTTACTTCTTGTGTTGTTTATTGTTCACTAAGATAATAAGCTTTGTGTTATTATCTTAAATTTCCACTCTTAAAACCTGCTGTTAATGATGTAGCCCATTATTCAAATCACCATTTTTTTTTAATACAAAAACACTTCATTTTTCATCCTTAATACTGGAAAAAAGTAATTACACTATCGTACTGTGTTACTTTGCACCAGGTTACCTCAACACTGGCCACCCCCCTCTCTATAAAACCACGCCGGTGCTCCTGCTAAACTAATCAGCAGCGGTTTGGCACTCACGTCAATTAAGTGGGACAGGTCCTGGATGTAGTACTTAAACAGAGCCGCGTTTGCAGCTTCCAAAGTCAACAGATACTCGTTACGAGCCTTCATAACCTTCAGCTTGTTCTCTGAGTACTTGGCCTGGCGCTGGGGAGGAAAAAAAGTGAGAAAAACAGAAGGGGGAGGTGGAAGAGAGAGAGAGGGAGAGAAGAGAGATAAATGACAAGTGTAAACTAAAAGCTTCTGCAGCTTCAAGACCAAATGTGAATTACTTTTTATTAATAAATATCTCTCTTATAACAGATGCATATTCCTGATGCCTGTTTCATAACAATGACTGCACAGTAGACCATTTCTAGCACATTTCTGGTCTATTAGCACGGGCCTTGGCTCGGCTCATTCAGAGCAGTAATTTGTAATTGCTGTTTTCATTAAGCCCCTTCAGCCGGAGCCACAGTCCACTAATGGAAAAGAGAATAAAAAATAAGAACGAGGGAACCCCACACGTCTCCAGGAGATTCAGTAAAGCCTTCAAATCAACAATACAATTACACTCAGAAACATGTCTTAATAAACTACATGTGATTTGCTGAAAATCTCTCCTAAGCAGTTTCAAAAGGAGGCCACAAGTAACTGAATCATAATTCAGCCCCTGAATGATAATCTGATAATGAGAACTGCTGCTGAGGTTAAGGGTCAAAATAAAGCCGTGCTATCAAAGGCTTACAAAAGCATATCACAGTAAGCTCCATTATTACTGGCACCCTTCGTAAAGATGGATAAAAAAAGGTAATGGAAATAAATCTGTATTTTGGGTCCTTCTTTCCCGCTCCAGTATGATTATGTATTTTCAAGTGGAATCAAATCTGTAGTTTTTTAATACACCTTCTTGATGATTTTCTGACTACTGAACCATTTTTGTGTGGGTTTAGACACATATTCTGGATCACTGTCTATTTGGAAGACACAATACTGACCCAGTTTTAGATTTTTGGCAAAGAATCAGATTTTCATTTAAAATATCCAAACACTTCATGAAGTCCATACTGCTATGTATCCTAACAAAGTACCTTTGGAGTAAAAACAGCCCAAAACATCACAAATCCCCCTCCATACTTTACAGTGGGGATAATCAGAGAAAACAAATCAATTCTTCATTAATTCCATTCTCATGAAGATCTCATGGCCACAAATCGGATACACATCTAGGATCTCACACATATGAAAGTGTCTCAGATCTATTCTGTGCCACACTGAGGCCAAAAAAATCTGATCTGTGCCTCTTCAGTCTATTAATGTGAATGTAGCCTTGATGATCTCAAAATTGCTACCATCTTCTGCAAATCTCCAGCTGTGACCCTTGGAGAATTGTTTTGCTCTAATCATCCTCCTCACTGTGTGGGGGAAGAACAAACACCTGTCCTCTTCCAGGCAGGCTTACAGCAACTTCAGTGGTCTTAAACATTATTTTTCCTAACAATGAATATGGGTATTTTCAGGCGTGTAGTTGTCGTTTAATAGTCTTTGCCTGATTTATGAAGGTCAACACACTTTTGTTTCTTTTTTGCACCTCATATATACACCCCGGTGAAACAGGCAGTCATGTATGGCCACTTAGTTCATAGTGAAAAATAAATGCAACATATTTATCTACATTTTAGGCACCTTAGTTACATTAAATTTGTTCCCCCTCACATTTATTAACCACATTTATATGTGTTTTTTTACTCTTCATCTCACACCATTATTTATACCCCAGCATTTGTGTATATAGAATAGTGTATTTCATATCGAGTATTTCTGCAGTTTTTATTGGATTTAGTTAGACATTTTTTTATATTGTTCTTGTCTCTGTGTCTCTGTGGAGTCGTAGCATAAGCAATTTCCTCTGAGATCAATAAAGTTTTCTGATTCTGATTATTAACAGGTGGCAATAATTATGAACTTTTCGGACTACGCTGCATTAGTAAGATTAGTAAGATGCACTGCATTAGTAATATTGGGTGTATTCCATACATGCTGCTCAACCAAAAAAAAAAAAAAAAAAAAACATTAAAGGAAAAATCCAGGATCATGTTCCACACCTTCTCCTTCATCTTCTGGATTTTGCGGGCGGCGTTGCGGCGTTGATGGCGCTCCTCGTTTCGGAGACTGAAGACCTCACCCCCACGGCCTTGTCTCTCGCCCTGACGCTCCGCCTCTTTCAGCTTGTTCTCTGCACTCAGAGTCTCGCTGTGGTACATGTGGTAGGTCTTCATCACCTGTGGGATGAAGGGCATAAGTCTGACCTCACAATAATTCAATCCAACATATTACTGCATAAAGAAATCTCAGATTTCATTGGTGTAACAACCTGCCCAATCCTGGTCAGTATTTACATTGCTAGAATTTTTAACCAGCATTTCTTTGAAGTAGCATAGATTTTATAAATCAAATAAACTACAGAAACTACAGATTCAGGCCACATCAGTTAAAACACTAACCTCACTTAAAATGAGCGCCAACCAAGATTTTACTTAACTCAAAATCTGGTTTTGTTACATAAACACATCACTGTTACCCACAAAGTCTTAAAATTTCTCCTGCCCATTCAGCAGGGTGGTGAGTTTGCACAGTAGTGAAGTCACCCCTGTAGCTCAGTTCAGATGGATGAAATTTATGCCATGTTACAGCTCTCCCCAGTGTAACCTATAGGTAGGTTCATTTACATTTACAGCATTTGGTAGACACTCTTATCCAGAGTAACATACATGCTTGCTTTGCAGTCTACAAAGAAAAGGTCCCTCAGACCAGTAAACCCAGGCTTACATGGTAGTAAGTCTGGGATAGTAGTAAGGGGGTGGTAGTAGCCTAGTGGGTAAAAAACATGCCTGTGAATCCAAAGTTGCAGGTTCAACACCCCCCCCCAATATGACTGTAAGTCACTCTGGATAAGGGCGTCTGCCAAATGCCACTTTACTTACATAAAGAGATGCTTGCAGACTAATATTCTACCAGAGCTAATAGCTAATATTCCACCAGGACCCTATCAGATTTTTTATATTAGTCGTGAAGTTTGTGTTAGTTATGTTAGTTTAGGGCATGGACGTATAGTTATTATCCTAAGTGCTTGTTGATGAGGTGTGTCTTCAGTCAACATCTGAAGACAGTGAGGGACTTAGTACATTTAATAGTCAGAGGAAGTTCCACCACTCTTGTGCCAAAACTTTTGAGAAGGGTGGGGCTCAAGCCGGACTGTGTCTGATGCTCTAAGAGGGTGAGCTGTGACCTGTGATCTGTTCAGAGTCCTTGTAACCAACCGTAAAGAAACAATACCTCAAAGACGCCTTACATTTTTAGCACAGCAGCAAATGCACATCTGCTTCGGCCTGTGATGCTCACCACTCAAGTACTTTACTCACATCTGTGAATGACTAGGGAAGCAATATTTAAAAAGGAAGCTAGTCCTCCCCACATCCGTAGTGTTTTCATATGCCCACACTGAGATAATCACACAGTTAAGACACAATCCATCGCACACAGACCATCTGTGTGTTTAATGGCTGTCTTGTGCGTGTGTGTGTGTGTGTGTGCACATGGGGAGTTTGGGTTGTACACATGTATGTATGTGTGAGACTGTATGTGTGAAAGGCAGAGATTGAGAGTAATATTTGCCATATGCAAATGACTCCTGCTTGGCTTGGCCTCAGGCTGCACTGAGATGAAGTTGTGATTCAGTGTCCCCTTCACAACATTGCAACACATACAGCACTGTGCAAAGACTTAGGCCATGTGAGAAAATGATCTGTAGAGCTAATTATCTATTTAATATGTGTTTTAGCATTGTTATTTGATTTGCAAGAGTTTGTTCGCTTAACCATTTCCTCAAGGAAGACGACTATTTAGTTTCCGTCCAACGCACAGTTTTTGTAATCAATCCCTCATTAAATTAGATCAGCTGCTCCTGAAGGAACTGAATAAATTCATGAGATGCTTGGAGGCCACATTACTTTATATTGTGCCTTCAAAGACTTTCTTATATTTTTTTTCTGTGTATCTGGTCTTGAGGAACAGTTCTCCAGGCTTCCTGAAGGACTTTCGAAGACTCTCATTTCCAGTCCAGTCCCTGAACCTGACC
>JBBPCZ010000136.1:33265779-33276889 GCA_037974445.1 Brycinus macrolepidotus | reverse complement strand
ACACTACATGACAATATAAAATGTTTAACTGTGTACAGACAGACCACAAAACATGGCAGTGAATTCATGCAGTCTTGGTATTACCTCCACAGTTCCTCTGCTTTCCTCTATGGTCCCAGGTAAAAAGAGATTTGACTAGACAATTATCTGTGAAGCTAAAAAGGCATCTTGTTCAATAAAAGGTTGAAAAGAGATAAAAGACTGTAAATATATCCATTTAAACTTATGCGCTTGTTTGAAAATACAGCCACTGAGCCGTGCAAATGACTTAGAAAACATTAGTAATCAGTTACTTAAGGTTATAGTAAGGTTACTTTTTTAAGTATGTCAGACAGACAGCTCTGTTTTCTACAGAAAACCACAACCTCCTTTCATAAACAGACTTAGGCCCACCCTAATGCAGGCCTTCCCATAAAGGAGCTTCTCTGAGGGTTGTAGTGCTTGTGACAGAGTTAAATGACAGTGAAGGCATGGTTTCGAAATATTCAGAGTTGTATGTGTAAATAATGAGTTTTCACCATGTTGTCCACCACTCTAGACTAATGTTACTTTGCTACATTTTTAATATTTGCCAGAAAGTCTGAAAATACAGAGGCTCAACTTTTTAACATTTATTATATATTTTTTTTAATACATGATTTTAGTTTGGCATTTATGCTTTGAAGGTGATCATAAGGTCAGGTTTACTTTTTACATGTCACAGATTTAGGAGCAGTTATTACAAAATGCAGAATGAGTAGTTAGTTTCAAGATAACAATTTTCAAGAAATGATCCTAAAACCTCAGATACTGATTTAAATGGGAGATTTCTCACCTGTGTGATATAGGTGTGTAACATTTCCCAGATATATAAAAAATGGAATTTCCTGTGAGAAATCTCAAGCTCATTGGGTTTAATGAGAAAGACACAGATTTAATAACTGCTTTTATATCTATAATTTTGTGCATTTCTCTATTTTTTATTCCAGGAAGGAAATCAGCTGGTGTTCATCAAGGTCACGTCATTATCATTCCTGTAACAGGTGTGGCGTGCACAGTGATAGGGACGGCTGTGACTTTGTTTCTATGGGGAAGGAAATCTATGTGTCTGCTAAAGACAAAACACCAGAGTGATCTCGACGTATTCACAGAGGGTACTGGTTCTCTGTTAACCGGTCTTTAAAAAACAATCACACATAAAAATGACCCAGCCAAAACCTTCCCTAATGTCATATATGTGCTGGCCAAATGTGCAAAATTTAAAAATGTCAGAGCTGTTAAGAGTGCAACAAAAATTAACTGAAACATTTACCTGCCTTATTGTTTTTAAGCCTTTCTCTTCATATGAATCCCCAAATAGCAGTGGTGTAAATGTAAATGAAAAGAAATTCAATCTAAATAAATCAGTGTGTGCAAACCTGGCTTTATCATAGTGGACAAAAAAAGCATATATAATATGCCATACTTTTTTGCACAGGCCAAATTTTTTCCCCAGTATGTTAAACAGTAATTGTGAATCCAAATGTGCAGACGTCCGTTCCCTGTAGAGGAACACTTTAAAAAGTGCATACAAAAAGTAAACATTTGACTGCCTCTGAAATTATATCTTAATAGAAAAACTTGCTAGTTTTTATGTACATTCATGTAAAAAGATTTTTATTTCAGGCAATGATTTTGTATCATTTCTATTGGTGCATTCATTAAAATGGTTAGCAGTTATTTTCATATGGTGCAAAAAAAGAACAAAGAAATACTGGAGAAAATAATATGAAGATACAAGGTTTTGACAACCAAAGTATAACCTCTATCAAGATTTTTTTCCCAGAAAAATGTAGTGTCAGAAATTCTGTGTTTCTTATGCTTGCACAAGTATCCTTTCAGTTTAAAAAAAATACACAAACACATACTTGAACGTTAAATGAAAGCCTATTTGTATTGATCTGATTAACCCACGTTTATAGGCAGCCAGTGAACAGCCCAACCGTAAAACTGCAGCACTAGCTGTCAACTGAAATAACACAGAATAGCCCACAGCATTTTAAAAATGAAAAGTCTATAAAATACAGTCTGACATGCAGACGAGAAAACCACAGTGTGAACTTACAGCAGTTTGTCACAGATCTGCACTTTTTCACATGACTGTGGTCAAGCTCTTTCTGTGCTCTGTGGTTAAGTGTCTCTAAAAGCTGTCAGTTGCACTTGCACCAAGTGAGAAGAGTTTGTCTAGGTCTCCTCACCTGCGTTACCAATACTTTTTTTATGAACTCACTATTATGAACATCCACTCAAATCTAACAACAGGCTGCAAATACTGCTGATTACTGCACTATTTCTTGTTCTCTCTCTCTCTGCAACAGTGATATATGACACCTAGAAGCTAATGAAGGACAAAAGCTGTTCACATATTACTGCAAGACTCAGCTACATCAACAAACCCACTGTGCAGAGACATCGAAACAGCCAAAGAACCAGAAGGAAAGATAGAGTAGGGTGGGCAGGTAGGATGTCGTTTTGGGGGTCCATACATGGTTTTCATTGACTTCAACCTTCAAAAAGATCATAAAGGGGTGTCAAATGGTTATGTTAACACAGAGTAGCATCAGTCCTGCAAGATTTAACACACAGCTAATATTTCAAACAGACATTCCATTAACCTGGCCCATAACTGTAGAGACAAAGCAATAAATGCATATAATATGATGTTAAACTTTCACTGTTAGCTAGACAACAGTGATTGGGCTGTCACAGGCTGTCGCCATTCTCTATTTTATTCAAAGCTGCTTTTGTTTGCTCATATTGTATTTTTATTTTATTTTTTTTGGTTTTTTGGTTCACTCTCCTCTACAGACACAGTAACATTAAGGGCAGAGACTGGATTTATTCAGAAAAGCAGGGGATTATACTTAGAAAGCATCTGTTTTTATGTGTGTTTTCCTATGAATTTAATGTCATTATTTGTTTCAGCTTCATGTGACACTATATTAAGTGAGTTAAAGAAAGACTTAGCTGATAGCTAGACTCACTAGTTATCTAGTCGTTTGAGGACCACGAGTGAGATGGCAGAGAAAGCAGAACATTGAGAGTAAAGTTCTGATAAAATTTATATGCAGAATTTGAAACATGAACGTCTTCAATCACCACTTTTTGATGATAGTTTTATTATCCAATATATATATTATAAAACACACACATACACTCAAATTTTTTCCTCAAGCATGCACTAGAATGTTACATTTCTCTCGTGTTCAAGCCTAATATCAAGTTGACAACAAAGACATTTTAGAAACAAGACACATATAGAAATAACTTTGTCATTTCACCCATAGGAAAGCAAAGTGAAGATCAGAGACTTCGCTGTAGTTTCTGTTGATCACAATGAGATCAGATGGGAAGACAGAAAAGAGGTCTGCTTATGTCTCCTGAACGAAAAGACCCCCATAATCTCACGTGTCCTCTTGACTTTTAGTGGAGATCTCAAAACAAGTCACACAGTTTGCTCAGATTTGCCAAGATAACTGCGTCATCTCTCCTTCATCTCTCCTGTATCTCATGTCTCTTGAATTTTAGATGAACTATTAGGTCTCCTGAGCTATGAACATTATTGAGTAGTATAACTCCTCAGGGTTCAGAGTTATCTTTCATTAGTAGCCTGAAACATCAAAAAATATTTTAAAGGAACATTTTCACAAAGGAGCGTAGGAGAGGGATGAAGAAGAAGAGAAGAAGAAACAGCACTGGAAGAAAAATACGTCTTTGGTCCTTTAATCAGATGTGCAGTGGGTCTTCTTCTCACATATCCATAAAAGGGAACTGTTGCAGGAGAGATCATTCCAGCTGGATAATGGGTCACTGTAGAGAGCTACCTGAGCACAGTCCTGACCTTTATAGTTCCAGATATTCCCACCATTATTCGGCTCACCACGTCCCCAATACTTAGGAAAACACAAAGAAACAAACAGAAACAGTGAAAAAAAGAAAGCCTCTTTCACTGATAATGGAGTGCTGTTTAAAAAGTGGTTGTTAAAGGGCTAATATAATGGAAAACAAATTTTCTGGCTATTTTAAAATCAAAGGGTTTAATGTATGTAAGGTAGGTCTACGTGGGTTTAATGCTCTTAGAAGTAAAATTAAACCCAGGCTAAATCTCAAACGGGTCCCTATAAGTTATGAAATTCTGGCTTTTCCTCCAAAAGGTCCAACTTGAGCAAAATCTTACACTTGTCCAAAAGCGTGCATGTGACTGAATCCCAGATGACTATTTGTTATACATATGATACTTTGACTGGATGCAAGAGCCACTATTTTAATTTATACGTAGGGCCGTTTGTAGAAGGTATGGAGCCACTTAAGACTAAGTGCCACTGTGGGAAAAAGGAAGTACAACTCGCATTGACATTGCGGTGGTAAATTGGTGAGCATGAAACACTTGTAAAAAGACGGTTTCCGCATTAGGGGAGAGTGGGGTGAGCTGTGCCAGTTTTTACTTAAAGTGACTTTAAAGCGAGGCCATGACAGTAATGCTTCCAACTAAAATATGTACATATATTTCAGGATGTGGTGCATCCCTGGGAACAAACACTTTGGATCTGAAATATAGTATTTAAGAAATATAGCTTTCTGAAAAAAGTGGTCTTGTGGCACAACTTGCCCCCGGTGCTGGGAAAGTTGTGCCTTTGGAGAGAATACATTGGGGTAAACTGTGCCATTGATTATCGAAGTAAAACAGTATATTTTGATCTCAGAAACTGTAATTCCATATAAAAGCTAGACAAATTCAATACAAAATTGCTCATTTAAGGTTTATTTAAAATTATTTTACAACATCAAAGGCCAATTTTCTATAAGCCTATTGCGCCACATGAGCATATCAAAGGTCAATTTTCTTAAACAAGGCCCAGCGCTTCATGAACACATCAGAACAATGTTGAGTTCAAAATGAAAAAAAACCCAGCAATTCTATTTAAAGGTAATTTATGACATCGGTGGCCAATTTTCTTAAACAAGGCCTAGTGCCACATGAACACATGTTCAGAACAAAATGAAATTCAAATGAAGACCAAACTGACTGCAATTCTCTTCACAGATCTGGCCTATTACATGACATCCCACTTGTCGATGCTACAAGGTAATATAAATTTTTGCTCCCTTCTGGCTACCACCAAGTTTTTGTGGTGTGGGTAGTTTCTTATGCACATCTTCTCTAAGGATTACTCCTTCATCATTTTCTTTGAAAGTGAAGATGGGCTTTCCATCCACAGACCTCTTACTACTTCGCCTTAGTAACTTTGCACTGATGTCGACACCATCAACCTTCTCAGCCAATCCAACGTAGTTGTAGGATTTGGTTTTGCCTGCAAAATTTCCAGCAGATAGATCCTTGTCACCATCATCATCATCATTCTGGACATCTGAACTCTCAAAGTCAGTGGTGTCATTAAGTGGAATGGAAATGTCACTCTCTTCTGAGCTGCTGGAGACAACCATTTTCTTTTTTGGTTTGGTTGGTTTGGACCCTTTCAGAGCCCCTATCTTCTTAGTTTCATTCCTTTTCTCCTTTTCACCCCTTTCATTTTCTCTGTTATGTGTGTTCTCCAGGTCATCTCTTGCTTCATCATTGTCAGTGGTGTCATCAATTGGAATGCCCATGGTGCTTTCTTCTGAGCTACTGTACACGACTGTTTTCTTCATGCGTTTAGTTTGATTTGATTCTTTGAGAGCCCTTTCCTTCTGTCTTTCATTCTTTTCTTTTCCTTTTCAGCCATTTAATCTTCCTTTTCTTTGTGTGCCTTCTCCAGCTCCATCTTCTCAGGTGTGTCGGTCACGATCTTGATTTTACTTTCTTTCTTCTCATTCTGGGCCTTCTTGCCGTGGCTTTTAGCAAGGGAAGTATGGCTTTTGGAGATACATAACCCAAATGGGCAGAAGAACTAGATTTGTCACTTGGTGATTGCTCGGGATTCTGGTCATCCTGCATATGTTCATCTGCCTCGCCATCTGACGAATGGACTTCCCCTTTTCCACCTCTTTCACTGCTCTGTCCATGTCGTCTAGAGGAGTGGAAGCCCTGCCTGTCTTCTTTTTATAACTCCGTGGCATGATGGTCTATTTCTATTTTTGGTCTAAAATTAAGAATGTCACATAGTTTTAGTGATAAAATGTAAGAATACAATGTACAATTACAATAAAATATGTTTAAAATATTCATATGTGAGGGTGAGTTGTGCCACCGGCACAACTTAACCCAGGCCCTTTGGCACAAATCACCCCAACCCCACCTGTTTTGGAAATAATGCATCATCCAGCAGTTTTGAGCTAACATCATGCTAGCTGTATAGACTCATAACGTTGCTTACCAAAGCACTAAAACATGTGTGAAATGTTTTCAAACTTGTCTATAACTGTTCAGACACAATAATCAAAAAACCTTGATCATAGAAATTTTACTTTGAAAGGCAAAAAAAAAGTTTTTTGAACTTAAATGTGCTTATCTCTCATGCAATGAGGCTCTCTTCTTTGCAGGATGAGTAAAATGGCTGACTCTTCAAAAATGTGTGGTCACATGACCAATTTCTTTTATGGTTCCCTAGAAACAGGGGGTGGCACAACTTCACCCCACTTGGCACCCCACTTGGCCCCCTGGCACAAATCACCCCACTTTCCCCTAATCATTGCTGTATTGTGGTATGCTCATAATTATATGACAAATTAAAATGTTTATTAAATGACTGCAGTGTACAATGTATGCAGTCATGTATTTAACCAATTACTTGTTGGAAGAATAGTTTATCACAAATGATATTAAAACAGCATTGCTTATTGAATAATCATGGATTTCATAATCTATTTCGCTGTCCAACAGTTTATAAAAGCAATACTAAAACTGAGGCTATGTGTTACAGTGATTCTATCATCAAATAATATTCCTACCCCTGATAAAATCACAGTAACACACTCTTTCGGCTTACTTAACCAAGAAAAGACTAGCTTTACTTGTCAGAAAAAAACTTTGATTGTTTCATACCCAGCGACAAGGGACGTGTCATCCATCCATTTCCAAGAGCCCTCCATGTCACGGTCGGTCAGACCAATCCACATTTGCCTCCCAAATCCAGCAGCAAATTTCTGGTGATAAAACAACAATTGACTTCAATTGCCCAACAAGTGAATCACCCACATGTGCGATATCTGTGGTGGTCTTTCCTCTGTCCGTCTCTCACCTGTTCTTCACTGCTGTTGATGATAACCAGGTCTGCTCCCTTTCCTCTGCAGTCCTGTCTGTTATGATCCCAGGTAGTAGAAAAAGAGGAAATGTAGTAACAGCTGGTCATGAACCTTGTCCATCCATCAGGGCAAGCTACCTCTGGAAGGATGAAATAGTAAAGATATGCTGTCATGAACAGCTTCTGCTTTGGAGCTCACAGTTGGTATGTTCATGTCTCCAATGGTCTGTTATGAGGTAGAACTCACCCATCTGTGTGAGCTGTCTCTGATATGCATCTCTTTCCAAGGTCAGGGCTTCACAGCTGGTCTTTAAATTGTTTTTCTCTAAAGTCAGGTTTCTGTTAGTGCCTGATAAGTGGTCTCTCTCCTTCGTTATGCTATCATACCTGCTCTGTAGCTGCTTTCTCTGCATTGATAGATCATTATAACTGCTCTGTAACTGGTCTCTTTCTTTACTTACATTGATGTATCTGCTCTGTAACTGGAATCTTTCCTTTCTTATATTTTCAAAAACCATGACAGATTCTTTTGAATCATCATATTGTCCTACAGTCATTGTGTCATTATCAAAACTTTGTATTTCCTTTTTGTTGTTGTTTTTATTTTCTATGTTATATAAGCAATTCATGACCAACAGAAATGATCCAAACTTATTCAGAAAAAATATTGCCTTATTAAAGTTTAAAACGTTTCTGGCTTCTCCTTTAATCTTAGATTTGGAGACACACTACATTATACCACATAGTGTCAGTGTGTGCTAGCTCAGACTAGACTTGTTAGAGAACTGGAGCAGATTTTGCCTCAGCAGGAAATGCTGTGGAAAAGAAAATAGTGATCATAGTGTCGCTGTTAGAAATAGCAATGCTATTATCACTATTTTCTTTTCCACAAGAGCAACCTTGCACGCCTTTTGAAGAATTCATAAGAAACTGACAGCAGTTATTAAAGTTTTAAAGTTAATTATGTTGAAAATCTAAATTATCTCTTCATTTAAATTAATTTCAGTTGAAAGTAATTGTTTGAATATTCCAGAATACACTAATATGAGAAATGAGACTTTTGTTCTTAAAAATGAAAGCCATACAACACCTGAAGAACGAGCTTCATTCATTTCTTGTTATGTATAATCGCTGTCCATTTTTCTACATGGTTTGAACATTCAGCAACGGCCCTTTACACTGTGTAACATTTTATGATGAATGGGCCAATAGAAATGTTCCAAAATGATTCAGAATAAAATCTCTTTCTGTTAACTTATATTAAAATGCACCCTCTGGAACCCTGGTTAAGGATAAGCAGTTCAGAGGATGAATGAATGAATGTTATAAACTGCTCTGTAAAGTCATGTTTACCTGCTTTTTGCACTGAGTTCTGGTAGACTCTGACACCGACTCCACTTTCATTGTCCTTTTTTTCAATATCGTCTATGTTCATGTAGATGCTCTCAGAATCTGCATCCTTCTCGATCTCCTCCATCGTCCTGATTAGTGTCACATATGAATGGAAGCCACCAGGTGTCTGTCAGTCAGGTTATTCTGGAGATATCGTGTGATGCTGGGCCTGTTTCTCTCTCTTGTGGGTAAAGGAGCCTAAAGCAGGACAGTTTCTCATATCATTTCATTATTTAAAATTGTATTTATGAAAGCTGTCCATCCAAGATGAATAAAATCTAATGGTGATGTCAAGAGCTCACTTGGACATCACTCAGCTCTGAAAAGAACTGAAAGTTCCTTTCAGTTTTACATGAAAGAACTTTAAACAAGTACTGCTAGGAAAATCTGCCAATTAAAGTAGGTGTTGGAACATTTGGAAGTTTTATTAAATGTTCTATACTACACTATAATTTTAGAAAAGTAGTGAAGAAACTAAACAAACAATCAAAAGAGAAATAAATGGTACATTATCAGACTCCAAATTTAGTTCACATTTTAACCATGAAGGTATCATGGTACCAATATCAACTACAGCTCTGAAACTGAATCCAGATGTAGTTACTTAATTGCAGATCATGAGGTGACTGCAGTAAAGTCTTGTCACCCTCTTCTAGACAGCTGTGATCAAGATACTGCTATGGAATATGTTAATAGCAATTTGAAAGATTTATTATTAAATCATTTGTTTATTTTACTTTCCAATTTTATTTCCCCTGAAGACATTTTCATCAGCTCACTTAGGGTAAAAGAAAAACCTGAGGCCAAAATCCACTATCAAATATCCATTTCAAATATTTGTCAAAAAAAAAGAAAACCTGATGACAGTATTTTTAATTTCAAGCAAGAGTCGATACCAATTTGACTGCGACATAATCCTGCATCAGTAGTTTATATTTTTAAGGACAGAAATTCTGTGATTGCAACGTCCTGCCCAGTTTCGCCTACGTTTTTTCTATTACCATTTCTGTTACTAGTAATTTACTTGACTGTAATTTACTTATCAATAGTATTTATACCCCAGCATTTGTGTATTTCATATTAAGGATTTTCAGATTAAGAGTTCTTTGTATTTATTTAGACTTTATATTTTACATTATACTTGTCTCTGTGTCTCTGATTCTGATTCATACATCATTATGAATTGCTGGGGTGCAACTCTTTTTATGGCCTGTCTTACAAAAACAAGAACCACTTGAAACAACTAGAACAGTTATCATCAAAGTGTTTAATTTCACTAATTAAACACTTTGATGATAGCGCTGTTGCTTTACATCTCCAGGGTTGGGGGTTTGAATCCAGGTCCTGGCCTTGGGCGTGTGGAGTTTGCATGTGGTCCTCGTGGTGGTGTGGACTTCCTCCAGGGTCTCCGGTTTCTCCCACAGTCCAAAGATATGCCAGTTAGGGGAATTAGGGATTTTAAATTGACCGTAGGTGTGAGTGAACTGCGTGTGTGTACATCCTGCGGTGGGCTGGCGCCCTGTCCAGGGTGAGTCCCTCCCTCGTGCCCGTTGGCCCCGAGATGGGCTCCAGGTACCTGTGACCCCAGCAAGGACTAAGTGGTTACAGAAAATGAATGACGATATCCTGTTAATCTAGCTCGAGTTCTTGGCTGATATGAAATACAGTGAACTGTTCTGCACTCACACACTCACAAATGTCTAAATGTACACAGACTCATGAGTCAAACAATGCTTTTTTTTTTCTCTTGAGGGTGTGAACTGATGCTTGTTACAGCTTCATACATGCTGGAAACTATGTAGTGCGCTTTTCTGCACTCACATCTACAGTTATACAGAATCATATGTAGAATCAAACAAAACCTACATTTACCTCTGATGAGTAAGAAAATGTGAACACTTGTTCTGCAGAGGCTTTCTAACTTCCCAAGTAGCAGACCTTAGTGAACTCTCTGCAAAGTAATCATTCTGAAAAATAGTGACTGACACAATTTCACCATTCTAATTTATGTTCTGGTGCACTTAGATGTTACAGTGCTTGGTAACGCTAAATTGTTGCTAATGCATTTGTGACACTGACCAGGTTACATTTTTTCTCTATATTTTTTCATTCTGTTGAAGCTTGTATTCAGATGACTCTCAGGTAAATCTAATGTACTCATCAGATGCTTTTGCACAAATTTGTAGACTCCACAGCTCAAGAGCCCACCGTCATTAAAGCAAAAGGAGGGGCACAGCAAATACTTACAAATTCAGAAATTCATGTAAATGTCATGTCGGGCTCCCTGAAATGACGCACTGCAGAACCAGCGTTAGAAAACACAGTCTCTTTACTGAAAGTCCACAGCAAATGTGAGCTCACTGAGCTCCAAACTCAAACCAAGTACTCCAACCGAAACTAGAAAGGTTCTAGGAAGATCCGTCTTCCCACGTGAATGAACCTGTGCTGGGGAGTCTCTCTTGGTCTCACGAGCCAAGGTACTGTGTAGGGCCAATCCAGCCCGTTCTCGAAATCCACTG
>JBBPCZ010000136.1:33238961-33252150 GCA_037974445.1 Brycinus macrolepidotus | reverse complement strand
GATGTGGAGAACATCTTTATACACCCCCCCCTTCCCCCACGCTCTGTTGCACGCACACACACACACACACACACACACACACACACACACACACACACACACACACAGACACACACATTCACATATCCTTTGTGTGTGTGTGGCCGGTGAGTGGGCTGGAGTGTGTATTGTTTGGCTGCCACTGCTGCTTTGTTTTGATGGATGAAGCTCTTGAGTGGCAGATGGCTTTCCAGCCTGCAGACGCATTATCACACACCGGGGGTCCACACACACACACATACACACACACACACACACACACGTACATACATATATATATATATATATATATATACGTGTGTGTGTGTGTGTGTGTGTGTGTATACCTTGACAATAAACTCGAATCGCACAGACCACCAGAGTCACTACTAGATAGATCTCATCTACCCACACACCCGTGTGCACAGAGCTGCTGGAGGGATGAAGAGAAGATTTAGAAGTTTAACTCTTTGTTAAAGATATAGTTTTCTCCTATTGTTTGTGCCTCTGTAGGTGTCAGTGTGGAACTCAGAGTGTGTGAGAACTCAGTGTGTGTGTGTGTGTGTGTGTGTGTGTGTGTGTGTGTGTTCCGGGGTGCTGACTACAGTCATTAGCCAGGAGTTCACCTGATTACAGTCAACTTCCTCCCACTCATTAACATCTGCACTGGAGAGAGAGAGAGAGAATAATAGAGAGAGAGAGAAAGATACAGAGAGGGCAACGGTACAGAAAGAGAGAGAGAGGGTGGTGAAGAACGAGAGAGAGATGAAGAGAAAGAGAGAGAGATACAGAAAGGAAAAAGGGAAATAGGTACAGAGAGACAGAGAAAAGAGAGGGTGATGAGAGAGAGTGAGAGACAGGAAGGATGCAGGCAGATAAAATGATGCATATATTGAAAAAGAGAGAATGGAGAAAGAGGCAGAGAGAAGATCGAGAAAGGGAAAAGGGGGAGAGAGAAGGGAGAAAGGATGATGAGAGAGAAGAGAAAGATAGAGATACATAGAGAGGGAGAGACAGAAGGAAGAGAGATATACAGAGAGGGGAAAGGTAGAGAGACAGACACAGAGAAAAGAGAAAGAGAGATGCAAAAGTGGACATATACAGAGGGAGTGGTGCATATATTGAGAGAGAGTGATAGAGAAGTGAGAGAAAGGTAGAGAGAAAATCAAGAGAGAAGAAAAGGAGAGAGGCATAGAGAGAGAGAGAGAGATAAAGAGAAGAGACAAAGAGAACAGAGAGGAAAAAAGGAAAAGAAAAAAGAAAGATAGTAATGTATCTGTGAGAGAGAGAGAAGCAGAAAATGCTGAAGAGAAACAGTGAGACAGTGGGAGAGAGACTAAGAGAGTGAAGAGGGAGAGACAGAAGCGGGAGTAATAGGGAGGGAGAGTGTTATTTAGACAGAGTGGGAGAGGGAGAGTGGCTGCATGTTCGTGAATGTGTGGGTGTTTGTCTTCCTCTGTGTGTCGTAATTGAAAGAGAGACGCTGTGCTCTTCCTGGGCGCCGCAGCATTAAGCGATGACGGCTTATTCCTCGGACCGCCAGTGTGTAAAAGTGTGCCAGAGAAACGCAGAGCTAATCTCCTGTGGCTCTCAGCCGCGTCCGCAAGAGCTCAGCCGAGCAGCGGAGGCTTAAGATGTGTTAAATATGTTTTCAGACCGGACAGGCATCGGAGCTTTAACCCTCCACTGAGTTCAGCTCAAACGAAAGCCCCCCGAGAGCAGCCGTCACAGAGGGGCTCCTGTGTGTGTCCTTGTTGGCTGAACTGTGGGGAGACTTCAGAAGCATGTTGTGTGTGTGTGTATGTGTCTGTATATGTGTGTTTGCTCCTTGTTTTCTTTGTCCAGTGTCTCAGAGCAGATGTAGATAATCCTTGGTCCACCTACAATGCAGATCAAACCCACTCACTTAAGCCGGGGTGCGACTGAGACTAGAGAGCACAGCTTTTCTGCTACAAGCAGGACAGCAACATCCCGACAAGAGGTCCCGACCAGTACTCACGGCTTCAAAATCTGACCCCATCCGGCCCAACTGTTGAAACTTGAACCCATCCTAAACCAAATCTGTCCCAGACCGAACCCAGCCCAACCCGAACCTCTCTCGAACTGATCCTGTCCAAACCTAAAATAGGCCCAACCCAAACCCATCCTAAACCGAACCAGTCCCAAACTGAACCCATCTCATCTCGAACCTGTCCCAACCCAAACCCATCCCAAACCGAGCCTGTCCCAGACAGAACTCATCCCAAGCCGAACCCATCCTAACCTGAACCCGTCCCAAACCCGTCCCAAACCTGTCCTGACGTGAACCTGTCCCAACCCGAACCTGTCTCAACCTGAACCCATCCCAACCCAGGCTCATCCCGAACCGAACCCGTCTCAAACTGAACACAGTTTTTACAGATTTACTTAGTAAACATCTTGAGTGAAGTGTCCTATTGGATAAACTGGTGTTTTACACATCTGGAACATGAATCTTCACTGGTCTCATGATTCCATTCAGTTACGATTCAAATGGTAGCAATTTGATTACAAAATGATTCTTGATCCATCATGATGCATCTTGTCCTCCATGCTCGGCAGGTCTTACACACAACACATGGCTTATCCAGCTTGTTGTTGCCTGTATTTTCTTAAAAGCCAAAATGTTTATAAACATCTGCTTTTAAAATATTAGGTGTGTTATTAATCTCTGGTGGCAGAAGAAGTTGCTCACCTTCTGCCAAGTTTCTACTCACACCAGGCGCTAGTGATGAACGCAGAATCCAGGAAGAGATCAGGCATGGGGTGTAATTTATTTTTAATTAGCTTAGAATAAAAACAGTGGTCTGGCTTGCATAGCATTTCATTTAAAATTGAAATTAAATAAATCGGTTAAAACAATTTAGAAAATGAATATTTTCTTTCTCTGCATTGGTGCAGAATCGTTCACTTTCACATAGCGATGCTTCTTAAAAAGGATTATTTACAGCTCTATCAGTGTTAATTATCAGTGTATTTTGTCTAATTACTGAGGACATTACAGGAGAAATTGCTTATGCTACGACAGCACAGACACACAAAGACACAAAAACAAGAACAATATAAAATATAGTATAAAGTCAAAATAAAACTCTCCAGAAAATATTCTGTACTAAATACATGATATATACATAGAATGCTGTGGTCAGTACGAGAAGTGGACATAAATACTAGATAAATAGATGAATAAAATTACTGCTGAAGTAGTTTACTAGTAACACAAATAGTGGTTTGGAGTTGCAGTCTTCTAGAAGACTCACTATGCTAAAGTTGCTCTTTGCTGCTGCTGCTGCTGCTTTCAGAACACACTCCAGGAGAACTTGACAAACAAGGAGAAAGATCTGCTGTGACCTTTCCACCATCCCCACACACCCCCCTCATCATTCACAGTTTCAGCGAGGGGCACCTTCACCTCCAGAGCTGTTCCCAGTGCAGCTAACGTTACGAGAAAGAGAGAAAATAGTGAGACAGAGAGGCAGTGTGAGGCACAAAATCTGCTACATGAAAAAACACTCATTAGAAAATCCCGAGCCTGATGTTGTCGGTGAAAAAGCAGCTGGATTTTGTCAGTCGGGCCCTGGCGAGTAGCAGAGCCCTAATCCAAGCTTTAAAGCAGCAGCAATCTCAGCACCACTGTGACATGGCACGTTCCAGTCAGTGTGTACAGACTAGTGTTGAAAAGTTTGGGCCACTCGTCAGTTCAAAGACAGGCACATCAGGTGGACTGGAGATGGTGTGTGTGTGTGTGTGTGTGTGTGTGTGTGTGTGTGTGTGTGTGTGTGTGTGTGTGTGTGTGTGTGTGTGTGTTTGCCCTGCAATGCTCTGGCAACCTGTCCAGGGTGTTTCTCTGCCTTTTTTTCCTGCACCCCCAGCACCCTGTTTAGGATAAGCAGCTCAGATAATGGATGGGTGGATAGATGGATTTTATGTAATAAAAAAGAGCGAAGTACTTTTGGGACTGTTTTGGGAGGTATTTACTCAAAAATAATCCATTACAAATGACTCATTACTTCCCTCACATTATAATGGGATTACTTTACTCAAGTGGCAGCTTTAACCCTTTATTACACTAGCTTTAAACTGCATTTTCAGCTTTTTTGGGGGTCCCTCATTTTAAGCCGTAAATTTTAATAATTTTGTACCGCTTTGCATTAAGACTAGGTTGTTAATTAGGTTGTAGACAATTTATAAATCATTAATATACAGTTATAAACAAGTTATAAGATAATATTGATGCAGGCTCACTATTAGGCGAGATCTCAGATCTTGCTAGGTGCTGAGCTTATCTTCTCTCTTTCTCAGGCAGAATTATTAAACTGTCAACTTCAACATGATACCACCATTGAAACACCAGATCTGGCCAAACAGTGAGCCTGCATCAGTGAATTACAACTGTTATAACTTGTTTATAACTGCTTATTAATGATTAATAAACTGTCTACAACCAAATTAACAGCCTGATTATAAATCATTTATTATCCTTTTGTAAGGTTTGTCTTATTGTAAAGTGGTGCCAATATTTTTTATTATATTTGAAATGTTAAACATATTTTAAATCAATTACTATGATTACAAATATCTGATTTCCACTAGGAAGCGTGCAGAAAGACAAACGAAGCACAGCTTCTCCTAAAATTTCATCACAACAAGTCCCTGAAATGGTTAACTCTGTGTTGCTCATAGCTGCAATTCAATATTTTTATCAGTTTCAGTGTGAAATATCTACTCTATATCACTGCAGTCTGGCACGGTGTGTTTATTTAACACAAGCTGACTTTGATGGACAGCACAGTCTGCAGGAACGAGAGTGTGAAAGCCAGCAGAAGCTCAGGCCAGAGAACCCCGTTAAAGCCGCTCTTCACTGAAAGTTAATGGCAGATTCAAATCCAAAGCGTTTTAGTGAAGGATTAACACTTACTGGACAACGGCTTTACAGCCTGATTTAGGGTCCCGCCTGGACGCCGGGCTTCACTGGGGGCCTGTGAGGTTACTGTTAGTGCTTTTTGCACGGAAACTATACATAGATGTACGTTCAGACATCTGGAATCATTGTTTTCAGTAAAATAAAATACAATAAAACAGTTCTGACATGCTGGTCCTGTGTGTACTTGCAGGTTTTAAGTGATTAGTAAGAAACTGAGAATCTGAAAAGAGGAAGAAAACAGGTGTTAGACGAGTCCAGAATGATGGACGGAGCTGTGGACAGATAACTCTTTAGCCCATCAAGAGTGAAGTTAAAACAGAGGCAGAAAAGTTTTGCACAAACCCGAGCAGGTCCACAGAGAGGAGATGATGGTTCATGGTCTTTGGTCCATACTGGGTTTATACTTCAAAGGAACCACACAAGGGTTCGTTTTAATGGAATCAAACCTACCAAGTGTGAACACACCCTGAAACCCACACACATCTGTTCCAACTGGAATGAACAAGTCAAGTCAAGTTTGTCATTTCAATCATCTAGTACACAAAACAGGGTTCCTCCAGGACCATGGTGCAGCACAAATCAGAACAAGACTAAGAATACTGTCTTCTCTGTGTGTGATCTGATAGGGCCCTGGTGGACTAACTCCACCTTTGGAAGAATCTTAGTCTATTATCAACTCTTAATTTTAAGTCCAGGTTTACTAGTGTGAGAGGCGTGTTTTCTTATGGACTACAAAACACTCATGTACGTCACTCTGGATAAGAGCGTCGGTCAAATGCTGTAAATGTAAATAAAACAAGACTACATGAGACCTGTCAACCCTCTCCTTTTTCAGGTTTAGCTGTCTTTCCCTTTTAATATTTTACACTTTTTTTAACATTTTCTCCTCCCCATTCGAAAATCAACCCCCTAACCTCCAAACTCTAGAAATGAAAGAGGACCAGAAAATCTCTCTCATGTTCAAACCCCATTGTTGATAAGAATTGACTTCATAACCAAGCAGAATTACACAAGACTTTAAAACACAATTCAATACAGTTTTACAGGACAGGTTTGGAATCAGTGTTGTTCAATAAAATAAAATAAAATGCAGCTATATCTGAACTTTTGTGTTTTATGTCTTGGACACAGTTGAATACACGAGTAAAGACTGCACCTGGTCAGATAAAGATTTGTTGATTATTTAAAATTAAAATTAGAACTAATTTAGTTTAAATTAGAACCAATTTAGCTAGTCAGTTCTACAGAGAACATACTGACATACATATGCCAAATTTAGAGCACAATTTCTATTTCTACTTTTTAAAAACTTGTATCAATATATTTTTTTCGTTTTCATTTCAGATGTCAGAAATAAATGCTGGGCCGTACCGTGCCATGAAAATGTCTTGAATGATCATGATGTTTTATGTGTGTCATATCAAGTCTAATTCAACATAATAAAGACTATCTTTGAAATAGACCAGAGTCTAAAAGCTTTTTGCAATATGTGTGAGAGAGAAAATACAGTATTGTGTCAGATACTGTATTGTAGCAGCCATAGCAGTTAAATGTGAAAAAATGCACATTTATGAGGAAATAACAGTAATAAATACTGTGCAAAGCGTTGTGCATTAATAAATATTATGCAAAGATTGCAAAAAATGCATTAAAACAGGATAAAAAAGGAGGAAAGCACAGTATTTAATCAGTAAACATCATTGAAATGCAATGACATTCTCCCTGTCTTTACTGTGAACAAGAGCGCCAGTTCTGCTCGATTAAAACGATGGAGACGTAGTGCTGAAACTAGCCAGCAGAAACGAAAAACAGCTTAGAAATGAATCAGATCTTCATGAATAAATGTAAAGCTTACAGAGCCGTTCCTGCTCTGTTTGGGTGAGGACGGGGATCTTTATCCTTCAGCTTCATATTAGCAGGATCAGCTTTTATAGACTTTGCACTGCGCTGCATATTCATGCATGTAGACGTGCATATTCATAATTCATAATCAAATTCTATCCAGTCAGCTGTCGCAGATGGTATACATGCAAATTATTTGAACAGTTACAGATAACCTATACAGAGGAAATGCATGTACTAAATGTACCCGGCCTCATTAATATTGCTCTGCACGAGACATGAGTAATGAAATTCTTCAACAACAGCATTTTTCGAAACAATTTGGAGTTCTTAAGTCAGTAACTGCACATTTAGAACATTCACTATCTTGTATTTTATGTCTTGGACACACAGTCGAATGCAGGAGTTCAAACTGCACCTGGTCAGGTGAAGTTTTGTTGGTTATCTAAGTTAAAACACTTAAGTCAAGTTAAATTTAGAGCATGTGTGTGTGTGAGTGCATGTGTGTGTGTGTGTGTGTGTGTGTGTGTGTGTGTGCATGTGTATGTGTGTGTGTGTGTGTGTGTGTGTTTGTGTGTTTCTGTGTGTGTGTGTGTGTGTGTGTGTGTGTGTGTGTGTGTGTGTGTGTGTGCATGTGTGTTTCTGTGTGTGTGTGTGTGTGTGTGAGTGTGTGTGTGTGTTTGCACTGGTCCCGTCTGAAGGCGTATGTATCTGTCTGCCCGGGTTCCTGTCAGTGAGAATGTGATTGGAGAGCGTTATGGAAGGCCAGAGGCAGTCTGGGTAAAACGAGACAGATGAGCAGTGACAGCCTGCAACATGCAATGACACGGAATACCCCGAGAGAGAGAGAGAGAGAGAGAGGGTGTGTGTGTATGTGTGTGTGTGTATAATAGCAAGCGTCTGGATGTTTGTAGGGCAGGGAGGCAGAGGGTAAAAGGACATGCGAGAGAAATAGAGGCCAGAGTCTGACACTGGTGCTCTTAAAGAACAGCTGGCATAGTGGAAGCAGCTATGTGTGTGTGTGTATGTGTGTGTGTGTGTGTGTTTCAAACAGATCTACAATGTCAACAAATTAGTGCTGAAGCTAGATTAGGAGTACAGTCAGGCTTTAAAATGAAAAACTTTATAAAATATGTAAAACCACTGACTGTATAAACTGAAGAGCTACTTACAAATAATCTTTCACTAATAAATTGATCAAAGCATAAGACATGACTGTGTGAGTGTATGTGTGTGTGTGTGTGTGTGTACATATCTCCCTGTCTGCCTATGAGCAGTCTATACCACTGAGCCCCATGACTCACCTCCCATACTGACCCCTAATAGTGACCTAATGGTGACATGATGACCATGGGTTGCTGCAGCCGCTCTGATCTGTGATGATGTTGAACGTGGAGAATGTGGAGTCAGCGGGGGTCTGGGAATGACCTTCTGAAGACCATCACTGCTTATGTTTGCCTTCAGAGTTACAGTAAATATGAGTCCGCCACCAAAAAGGACACTTATTAACAGTCCATCGAAACCGTCATGAATTAATGAGAATTAATACATTTGGAACTTTAGAAACATTTCTAATACACAGTTTCCCTACTTATTTCTAACCTTAACTCTTTAATCATCATCCATAGCTCTGATTACGCTCCCATTTATTTGCGTTTTTTACCACACACACACACACACACACACACACACACACACACACACACCCATGTATATATTACGTCTGTCATCATTATATTATTATATTCGTCCAGATTAGCCTCTAAAGTGAAAAAAGAGACTTCATTTATATATATATATATATATATATATATATGTATATATATATAGTCTGTCACTTTTGATGATGTAATCAATAGTCACCCAAATGTTTTACATAAATACATCCCCAAAATGTCTCTCAACTTGCTCAAACCACATCCAGCTCTTCATGAAGGCGAGACAGACGTGTGGATGTGGTTTAGGACGCAGTAATGACTTACTGCAAGCTATAAAACTGAACTAAACTTCACCATGTAGCCAAATGCTTCAGGCAGCCTTTTTAGAGAACAGGGTCTATGGAGCTGATCTTGAATCAGTTTTTATGACCACAGAATCCTAAACCACATGCACAAGTCTGCACCACCTTAGTGAAGAGCTGGATGCAGTTTGAGCAGGTTGAGAGAAGTTTTGAAGATGTACTTATGGAAGCAGTTTGACTATGACTTCTAGTGTCTGTGAGCAACATTAGCCTCCAGTGCTAAAATAAAAAAGTAAGCTTTGGATTCCAAACATGTCTCAACTGACTGAAGACCTTTGGGGTAAGTGGTGAAAATTATGTACATTTGACATTTGATTTATAGACACAGACACAGACACACACACACACTTTCAGCACCCGCCTGACAGTCTAATCGTCATGTTGGTAATTGTTATAATTCATAATTAAAAGATTAAAGGCCTAAACAGAAGAGGAAAGTTAAAAAAAAGTGGGGAAAAAGCCAGAAACCAATCAGCACAACTGCGCAGTGTGTCTCCTGTTGTCCTGCGGGATCACACACTCCCGCCCATACGCACACACACTCAATTAACTCTTATCTGAAGTCACCCGAACACATCTTAATCATGGAGCTTCCTGTAGAGTGTTAATTCAAACTCTTAATGAAGTTGTAGCTTTGCCTCATTCAGCAGCTTCCGCATAATTGAAGTAGACGTGAAAACAAGTTCTTGGGCTGTGCTTGCGTTTCTATGTGCGTGCGTGTGCGTGCGTGTGTGTGTCTGAAGGATTTGATTGACCTATATTTTGCCCAAGGGTCCTCTGTAATCTTCAGTGACTAAAGAATGTCCTTTTTCAGAGCAGGATTACATCAACAAGCAATAAATAGAGGGCATACACACACACACACACACACACACACAGATGCCCCTTTATTTTGCACTGCAGGCTACCTGCGAGAAGCTTTCATAGCTCTCAAACAGTACCTTTATATAAGAATAAAAAGAAACATTTGTAACATTGTATTCCACAGATTAAAAACAAAATGGTGATTAAATAATTTAGGTTCACTGTACAGTAGGTTACCACAGACCTCTGAAATTTACAATGCCTCTAAAAGCTCCCTCACATGAAACGGTTGTGAAGACACTCCCTGAGACTCTGTGTTAGTTTTGAAAAGGTTTTGACCGAAAACATATATTTTTAATCAGCTCTTACTGGAGGGGTACATGTAGAGCATTTTGAGGCAAAATAGTTCCCAGATAATACAAATGTACATCTGTTTTCAGATATGCCATTATTTTACCATCATGAACATTACATGTAAAAACACGTATAGGTTCACTGGTGGGTTTGGACAGTAAATAAAATCTGTGTATTTGCATTATAGACATCCTGCCCCCTGGTTCCGTTCACCACAATTGTAAAGAAAAGCGAATCTGTAAGTTTCTCTACAATGAACCAGTTCGTATCCAAAATACTCTGAATGACTTTCACATCTCCTCTATGAAATGATGTAGAAATCTTGAAACGTCAGTGGCATTTCCCTTTAATATACATTAAATATAATTACATTATGGGATATTTTGGACCGGTCCATTCATCACGTTCAAATGCTGGTAAAGAATGTGGGTTTTAAATGGGATTAAATAAAAAAAAAGAGTTGCAGGGCTCTGATTTGACAGTGACAAGATGCTGTGTGGTGCCAACCCATGCACTTTAAGGGGCCTAACTGAAAGCGTTTTTGCCGTGGTGGCCGTTTTCAGTGGTGAATGGGGAATTAATGGGTTTTTGTGTGTGTGAAGCTCTGATAGCGATGAACTAATTCCCCAGTATAGCGTAATCCCTTGTTGATGGATGGCTGCAGATGCTGTATTATTACAGCCTGGGAGGAAATGGTCTGCCGAGCCTCTTCAGCGCAGGCTATGTTTTTAGCCCAGCTAAAACAGCCCAGCCCAGTGTAATCAAATACACAAAGTGTATACTTTAGAGTTCTCCCACACACTCACACACACACCCTACCCATCCTACCAGGATCGTACTTACTCTCTGCTACATCTCTGACTTAAAAGGATTTAGTACTGACCACTGCCTTTATTGCTCTGTCCTTTTATCTGTCGTTTCTCTACTATCTCCACGGCAAGTTCATTTGAATGAGGACGCACCACAAGCTGTCAGCGTGTTATTTTAATGGAGTGTAGAACTCCCTCTCTATTAACAGGGTTGCCAGCTCTCACGGTTTTGGCGTGAGACTCACGCTTTTGTGTCCTCATGCTGTGCAAAGAAGTCTCGGTCCAGAGTATTACGCACAGATGAATAGTGTTTTTTCTGCATGATGATATTCAAATGGGTCATATCGAACCCCACTGAGGAGCAATTGGCTGTATCTCCTGCAGCTCCACCTTTTTTGTGTCACTGACGTGAGAGTGCGATGCTGACAACTCCTGTCCAGGCTAGCCTCTTTCTTCAGACATCTATTTCGTCTAGTGTCTATTTCGCAAATGGAATTGGATATTTTTTATTAATATAATCAAAGAAATAATTGTTTTTTCCAGTGACTGTCTTCAGATGAAGTGGGACACTCTTGGCTCTCTGTGTGTGAAATGTTGTGACTCTGTGTTGAGCTGCTAGCGAGCAATGAGGAGTGAAAGGGGAAACACCTCGCTGTGAAAACAGTTAAGACCTTTCCACAAAGAAGGCTAGGCCGAGATAAAATGAACAGCGGCAGCTTTCTTCATATCAGAAAAGTGTGCGGAATAGCCCCGATAAAAATATGATTTCGACACAATAAAGCACTTATAAATGGTGGCTTACTCGCTTACCTGCAAAGCCGAAAACCCAGGTCCAGGTCCACCATGCATGTGGTGATTTATGGCAAGATGCTAATTGGTATGTAGACTACCTTTGTATCAGAGCTCCAGTGCCAAACTCTGAAGAAGAACTTCAGACACCAAATCCTGTCCTGGCTGATTGGCCACATTTGGGATGAAGGGAATTCAATTTTTTGTATCAAACTAACTCTTTAGACAGGGTGTTAGATGTAAAGAACTCATCTACCTGTTCTACACTGTCCAGTCCTACAGCTTCCGCTTTTGTAAGTCATGTAAATCTCATCATATTCCTTAAACATTATCGAAGAACAAAAATTCTACTTTGATAAGGCATTAATTCTGTATCTTCATCGCCTGCTACTTACTCTCCAATCAAAAATGTGTGTCTCCTGTGACAACACATGTTTAAAGTCATCTGCAAAAGTTAACATTCATTGATCATCAGCACAACCAATAACTGCAGCCAATAACTGATTCATATAATAATCATCTTTTTTTGTTTGTGTTTTTGTTGTTTGTGTCTTATGGTGAGGGATTTGCTGTCAAGAATCAGATTCTGATTCTGATTCTGGGCACTGGATCTTGCCACATCTGACTTTGTAACATATGCTGTTGGCTATGAGCTGGGGTTTACTTTAGTGTTTTAATGGATAAAATTGAAAATCTAAATCCAGTTACTTCAATAAAATAATTAACCATGATATTGAAGTTAAAAAAAAATTTACATATACAGTTTTCCCCAAAGGCAGTGATAGTCTATAACACCACTCAAATCACGCAAATAATATGGATGTTGCTGTTTTTAGCTAGGGGATGCACTTTGGTCTAATTGTATAGACACAGTGTCAGAAACCAAGCAGGTGTGTTTTAGATTACTCAACAATTCAGAGTGGCTTGAGGGACGCATGTGGTGATTTAGGGACGATACTAATTGGTCTGTAGGCTACCTTACCCTCACTGTGATTTGCTATATTTAGGATGGGGAGTTCAATTTTTCACCAAACTATCTCTCGAGGGCGTAACTCTCGATTTCATCCATGCTTTTCCCATCCACCTGTTCTTCATGGTCCAGCCAACAAGAGTCTAACTGGCATGTGAGGATGACGGGGTGAGCTCAAGGTCAGACTGCTGGGGGGGAGGGGGGAGGGGGGGGGTCTTGGGTGGCTTACAGTTCCATTTCTAGTGTTGTCAGCACAGAGGAAATGAGAACAGGTGTGTGTCCGCCGTACCTCGGCACTGCTGATTAGTGCACAGCTGACTGTTGGTGCACACTGAGCCTTTTGTACACACACGCAAACACACACACACACACACACACACACACACACACGCTCTCACACACACAGGTGTGTTTACATACATTGTCAGGACATGGGTTCTTATACATTATGTAATGTGTAAGGGTGGGAATATAGCAAAAATATAATATCACAATACTTTAATATAGTTTCATGATAAATTTGATGCATCACAATATTTAGCTATTTAAACCAGACAAAAAAGAAAAAATATAACCAGTAGAACATTTTCAAATATATATAAAAATCCTTGTATTCAGTTCAGTTTTATATAAAAGATCGG
>JBBPCZ010000136.1:33227825-33237825 GCA_037974445.1 Brycinus macrolepidotus | reverse complement strand
GAGAACAGGAAAGCAGGAGTATAGTACGAGTGCCTGAACCTAAAGGAACACTCCAGTGTTCCTCCACCTAATCTTCATCTGCTGCACCTGGAGTGGACAGTCGCCCACCATGGACAATAGGGACTTTCACTATCGACAACATCCACGGCTGTAACCACGGAAACCAGAGCAACTAAGCAACACCTCAGTGTTCCACTAGCTGCATCTTAGGTCACACTACTGCACTGTACATACTGTACTATTCAACACACTGCTAACGAGTGTGCACTCGTTTATACAGTGCTGTGTCTTGAGCCACCCCTCATTTCTTTAGATTTTGCTATTTTATGCCTCTTATCTTTGGCATATTGAGTAAATTAAAATGAAAGAAATGAGAACTGCAAAGGAGCCAAGATAAAGGAGTTCCAACCACTCAGCATTCAGCACCACCAGTATACTGATCACCGCCTGATCATCTGGAATCATCTGCCCCTGTTTCTTCACTGGTTCAGGCCTTAAGTTAGGTGGTCTTTGTTCTTTGAAAGTGCGAGACTTTGAAAGTCCTTCAGGAAGTCTGGAGAACTGTTCCTCAAAACCACATTAAAAATACAAGAATGTCTGGATCTTTGGAAGCCAAAAATGAAGAAATGAGGGGCGGCTTCAGACACGGTACTGTACATATTATTTAATATGGTAGTGTGTGGCTTGAGACATAGCCACTGTCTTTGCCCAAGTCAGTTGTAAATGAAATTCTGTTGCATCCCAGTACACTAATGTGAGTCAAAACCTCAAATTTTGGTGACTACGGCATGACCTCAATTTGTTGCATGAGCAAAATAGTAGTTTTTTCTGTCCCTGATGCTGTCCTCAGCTTGAAGTCCTTGACAGTCTTGAGTGTCCATGCACTCAAATAAGGCCCAGATTCCAAATACACTTACAACAGAAGTCTATAAGCCAGTGTTTGAGCAATTGCCCATTGACTTCCATTATAAATGAGTTATCACACATTTTTGTTTTACAAAGAAGCACATTGAAATAAATGTCCATGGTAATCAACTGTATTCTCCAGATGTAGCAAATAGAGATGATGTTGAAAAATCTGGAATATTTCTTTAAGACAGCTGATCTGAGCAGGGGTCTTAAACTCAGTTAATATTCAGGTGTAGTGGGTGTATCTAAGCAGGGAACCAGACCGTTCCTGAACCGGACTCAGAGACCCCTGCCATATAGTTACAATCGGTACATAAGAACTGACTGTAGATCAGCACTTTTCATCTGTTGAACTGTGTGCAGGCCTCAAGGCCCAGAACTGCGAGTATATGTTTGCGGTGTGAGTTTTCATGAAGGCACTCTTGTGTGCGAGTGTGAGCTGCCCTGTGTGTGTGTATGTGTGTGTGTGAAAGAGAGACAGTATGTTGCTGAGAGGCTGGAAGGCACTGTGCCTCGTGTGTTGCCTTTATGGTTGATGTGCCTGTTGTGGTTGAATAATGCTGTGTGTGTGCGTGTGTGTGTGTGTGCGTGCAATGAGTTATCGATGAGTGTGAACGAAGAAAAAAAAAAACACAAAGCATTCAAACAGAACTCGGCAGACTTGGTTTTCACAGGATTTTCACTCTGTTCTGCTTCTAATGACTGTTCCTTTAGTCCACTACAGCATTAAATAAAGGTGAAACAAAAGGTTCTCTGAGTGATGCTGCAGAAGAACCGTTTAGGCTTCCTGAATTACCACGTGCGTCAGACGATCAGTCATTAGGGTGGATGTGGACACCAAAACCAAAAGTCTGCATCACCTTCATGAAGAGCTGGATGTGATTTGAGCGGGTTTGACGGAAGTTCTGGAGCTTTCACTCTGGAAAACGATTTTTTTGGATGACTATTAACTTCCAGTGTTAGCAACATTAGCCTCATAGCTCCAGTTGTAAACTAGAGAACCAAAAATCAGGCAATAAACATGTCTTGTTGATCAACTACATCTGGATTAAATGGAAAATTGTGTACATCTGAATTTTTGCAGAAACATACCTTAGAAACTTTGAATTGTATAAAGGTTACTTTACCAGGGTCCTTCTTTAAGCTTTAAAAGGGGTCTTCACACATCTCAGTCACAAAAATGATTCTATAAAGAATCATCCATTGAAATGTTCTTTAAGGAACCAAAAATGGTTCTTTTATGGGATCATGCAAAGAACCCTTTCTGGTACCTCTGTTTGAAGAGTGTAGGTTGAGACCAGTTTTTCTTTTATGTTTCTATTCAGCCATTTGGAGAAACACAAACATGACAGGAGCTCTCCATTTGTTGCTTAAATGAAATTTGGCTGGGACAGTAGCAGAAAATTAAAGTTTAGAGAGAGAGAGAAAGACGAGAGAGGTTGACCTCACACATGGCTTGAATTCTGACTTGTGTATGAGTGTGTGTGTCCCGTAAAGACCCTTCCCCACAGAAGCCCTGATCCAGATAACCGACATTCATTTATCCAGGCACCCTAATCCGTTTGGCCGCCTGGAAAAGCAGAGAGAGGAAGAGCAAGAGAGAAAGAGAGAGAGAGAGAGAGAGATGTCGAATGCTAGCACTAAACTGAGTCACCTCTACCAGCGTAGGACTTTTGTACAGACAGTGAGACACAGACGCTGGGCACACCCCGCCTGCGACCGTCAGACATATAAATAAGCAGTTTCATCATTCTCAGCCTCTTATTCACAGCCAAGGCAAACAAAAGACCATGGAAAAGACAATTCTACAAATGAAAGCATCCATTCCTTTGAAGTGCTTAAATCGAAAAAGAGACTGTACAGTGGAGCAATCGTCTAATGGATGGAACAGATTTTGTCTAGCTCTCTCTCTCCCCCTCTCTCTCACTCCTATTTTCCCTCCTTATGACTGAGTGAACCTTTCCTGTGTGAACAGCTCGAAAAGTCTTGTATGCCCCTCGCAAACCCAAAGCCACACGAGAGCCTGGCAACAATGTACCACATAAGAAGCAGGAAGAAAAGGCATCAAAAATCATAATTCCTTTTACAAATCTACCGATAAGCGTCCTGGAAAAAAAATATGAAATGTCCCTCGTTTTCATTTTCACAAACTAATTTAAATAATCTTTTGTTCAGCTGCTCGCAGCTACTTTTCATAAGACAACAAGAACACACAAAAAAAAACAACCAAAGAAAAAAAACAGTAATTTTAAAAGATGGCTGGGAATTCATAGGAGCAGTGAGTGCCCCCAGATCAGTAAAAGGGTCAGTGGACCCTCGCTGACCGCTGATCTCACTCAGATCTGTCACTCGCTCTGGGAAACGCCCACAACACAAAGGCACCGCTCAACATCCTCCTGCGACGTACAGGCCGTCCTTACGTCCTTTAGAGACGTCGGCCTTTCTAAAAGAGGATCTCTGCAGGAGAGTTTGGGCTCTGCCATAAAACAACACTGATTTACGTGTGGAAGATTGCAGCCATCGATCTTTGTCCTGCACTGGGTACTGGAGTACGGAGGAGAACTCATCTTCTTTCAAGTCCAAGTCGCTGAGAGTCTTTTGCTCATGAAGAGTTCTTATGCATGAAGAAAATGATGGTAGGTGGGTGGGAAAATCATTACAGTAAATGAGCCATTGGCTCGAATTGTGTCGTATTGCTTATTGACGGCTGAGGATATAAACAGTAATATGATCTTTATCTTACAATTCGATGGACACTTGTATTGACACAGGCGCACTGACATACTGGACTCTTCAATGACACAGTATATATTCTCGTTTCGCAGAAACTTTCTCCAGTGACAGGTCCATGATCTGGTCACAACACAGCAGATGCCGATAATAGAGTCTTCAAAAAAGGTTCGTTTTTGGTCTGTCCCCTGCGATGCCAGTCAATCAAGTGTTTTCAGCAGCCTGCTCTTTGCTCCCTGCCTACCTCGTCAATCTTCTGGTTGAGTTCAATCAATCAATCAATCAGACTTTATTTGAGTTGAGCTGAATGCGTCCGGCGTTCTACTGCACTTTCAGGTAGCTGGGGGTGGTGTAGTTGAACAAGAGGAAGTCCAGCTTGTAGAGCTCGTAGAGCTGGCTCTGCTGCCGGGCGCTGATGTTCTGGAAGAAGGCGGCCGCCATCTCGTCAGTGGTGCGGGTGGACTTGGCGTAGGATGGGAAGTGCAGCTGGTCGCCCACGCCGGCCAGCCACAGCACATAGTTGGCGTCCTCCTCCAGCGTCTCATACTTGCCCACCAGGTCGTAGTGAATGTGGCACGGGTGGCACAGCGAGTAGACAGGCTGCCAGTGCTCGTTGAGCGGCGCCTCACGCCTCGTCGCCGGGTCCACCAGGTATTCGACGAACTCTGAAAACTTTACATCGGCGCCGCTCTGCAGTGCCTCTGCCGTGGCGTTCTTGCGGTAGCGCCGCACGATCTTGGTCCCGTAGCGCTTGTGGAAGGACGTGTTGTAGCGCAGGGTGAACTTGTTGCGGTACGCCGACACCAGGCGCTCGAAAGGCTCGCGCACGAACAGGAACTTGAGGTAGTACTTCAGCCGGTGGTTGATGTCGGCAATGCTGTACTGGTTGAGCGTGCGGAGGTTGGAGGGCACGTGTGCCTCATTGGACGGGATCTCCATGGGGTCGGTGTACTTGCCGTGCCCGGTCAGCACCATCATCACCCGCTTCCAGTTGGTGCAGGCCACCTTGGGCACATAGCAGTAGATGAGCTCGTGCTCCTCGTCCACCACCAGGTGCTTCAGGTCGCCCGGCGTCAGCACACGCCGCTTACGGCTGGAGGTGCTGTGAGCGTGGCACATCTCCCCAACATGCTCCCGACGGGCCTGGTGGACGAGGGCGGTTCTGGAGAACTCCGCCTGAGGGGAACAAAACAGAGAGAAAATATGAGCTTAAAAGGCAAAAAGGCAGTTTAAAATAAAGACGTTCCTGTTAGAGTCAGTTAATAATAAATGTAAGCTCTTATGGAATCCGTATCACCCAACCAGAACCGAGCTCATTTACATATATGTCAGTCTAAAAGGCACAGTAACACAACAGACCTACACATGGACACACCTGGAAAATAGTCACAAATAAACGTTTATTTGTTTATGTTTATTTTCATTAGCTTCTAAGATACAGTGGCTACAATTCCTCTCTTTTTTCAAAATGTATACATGACTAAATAGTTATAATGTAAACAAAGTCATTCACAATGGTTTGATGTAAAATCCTCTATTCTAGAGAACAAAATTAAGTATCTAAGGAAAAAGTATTAATGTCAGAGGCATTTAGTGCCTCTATAAACTACATTACATGAACGAATACACTGCCTGATGTCTGAGACATTATTTTATGACACTTTTGAGAAATAAAATGTATATTTTTATTCAATCTTAATGGAGAGGTACTTGCAGAGCATTTTGCAGAAAAAGAGTCTCCAAACAAAACGTGTTTTAACAACATCTGCATTACATTTAAACACTCAGAAGACACTTGCAGGTTCACTGGTGGGTTTGGATAGTAAATAAAATGTCTGTACTTGTATTTTAGACCCCTGGTCCCATTCACCACCACTGTAAGAAATATCTGACATTTCTCTACTATGAACCATTTCACATCAAAACCACTCTGACAGGCTAATGAAGATACAAGCTTACATTTTTTTCACACTGTCTATTAGGCAATGCCATTGTTTCCAAGAACTATTGAACAAATCTGAGATGGTCAAAGTCTTTTTTCTCTGTACTGAACATCCTGCTCCTCTTACCATTAAATCTATAACAGCCACAGACTCCAATTAATGCTAGTTCACCCACCTGTTTTGACAAAAGCACTGTGTTTATAACAAGTTGGTACTGGTCCGTTTTCATTTTGCACTCGTTAACTTCTAAAAATGGTCTCACAGCTGCAAGCTGGGGCAACATCACTTTGTTTCTATGCCAGTTGCCTAAATAAGAGTGCAAAGAAATGAAACAACTCTTAATAAAGGACTAGAATTTAACTAGGCTGAATATAACGGGTACCCATCCATTAAACCATGCCTGAACTGGCTCTGATATCTTCAGACTGGATCAGAACATCCTCAGTTTAGAGAATGTTTTAAGACTGCATTGTCCATGTCCTGCAGATAGCATTCCTTGGCTTCCAGAGTGCCATTTAAAAGAAGTATCGGCACTTTAGGAAAACAAGCAAATAGCGAAGTCATTGTCCGAGAATGTAGAACCTACAATAAGCTCTACAACAGTCCAGCAAGACTAAACAAATGCATCTTCTGCCTGTTCTCCAAACACTTCCCTCTGCTTCACCTCCGGGGCGCAAGAAGATTAAGGAGTGCAGTCGTGAACACACACACACACACACACACACACACACACACACACACACACACACACACACACACACCAAAAAACACCAAAAACTATTTCACACACGTGTGAAGACTTTTTCAAATCTAGAACAGACCAATTACGAGACTAGACCCCGCATCCCTGGGACTCCCCATGGAGCACCAACTGCCTTTAATGTACCTCGGTTTAAGTGCATCATCATAATTGTCTTATGGAAAACATTAGTATTCCCAGTCAGTCTTCTCGTACGCCTGCTCTCCACGACCCCCTTCCTTTCTCATCAAATGTCTGAGAAGATCAAAGGATTGTTCCACACCATCTCTGGCATGAATGGTCAAGCTGTTAGACAGTGAAGGAGAGGCAGCGTTGCAGGTAATCCTTCAGACAGTCCTTTAATCTAGATAACACTTATGGAACTCCCCAAACAGCTGCAAGTAAAAGTCTGGGTATAAAAAACATCTGGACTGTGTGTGTCTCTCCAGTAAATGGTCTTTTTCTACACTAGGTGTTGTGTCAGAGTTAAAAAGCTGCTTTTTCACTTTTTCAAATAAAGGCTCTGTTTTACAATGACGCTATGTTTTAGGCTGTGTTTTACAATGATCGCTGACAGTTAAGGGGTGGGGCTTGAAACCTGACCCAATTACGGACATCATTTCTGGAATATGTGTTGGATTTCTTATACCCAGACTTTCACTTGCAACTGTTTTGGAAATTCCTGGATTAAAAGGTTCCTCTTCAATGTACGTCCACTTTATCAAGTAAAAATCTGTGTTAAGGGGTGGTAATTAAGGGGTGGGACCCGACTGCACATGTTTGGACATCATTTCTGGAATACGTGTTCAGATCTCACGTTCAGGTTCTCCTGGATCAACCCTTAACTGTCAGTGGTCACTGTAAAACACAGGCTTTTTTACTTGATATAGTGAACAAACATAGAAAAACAGCTTTTTAACAAAACACCTAGTCTTGAAAAGACCATTTACTAGAGAGACACACAATCCAGATGTTTCTTATACCGAGACTTTTACTTGCATCTGTTTTGCGAGTTCCATCTTGACTAAAAAGCTACTTTTCTATGTGCCTCCACTTTATCAAATGAAGGAGGCTACATAAAGATTTTAGCACTCAGAACTCTCCTCTGGTTCTCCCACTGACCTGAAACTTGAGCGTTTTCTCAAACTGTAAGTCGCTTTGGATAAAAATGAATGTAATGTAATGATTTACAGTGACGATTGACAGTTAGGGGGTGGGACTTGAAACCTGACCCAACTCCTCATGTTCAGACATCATTTCTGGGTTCACATCTCACGTTCAGGTTCTCACGGCCCGCCCTCAACCTTTTCCACCCTTCAGTTAAGCCGTACAATCCTCAAGCTTTATGAAAGGACGCTGAAAGGGGAACGTCACTGCTGTGGCTGCTGGCTGATTTTCCCATAGGTCAGAGAGGGTGAAATGTCAGAGGTCAGTCTTGCAGGCCAGCTGTGAATTTCACCGCTGACCAACAATGCAGCTTTTAGTGCCAGTTCACAAGTTCTCCACCTCAAACAACCCCCCACCAAAGCAGTATCTCAAAGGAGGACTGGCCAGTCTCTTTCTCCACACTTCAGTTCGTCCAGCGCAGACGATTCATTAATAAACCGAGCAGCATTAACATCTCAAAACAGAGCAAACCTCACCCACTGCTCACTGATTTCCATTCTTTGGTCTTCTGCAGACACAGTCTGCTCCTTGCTTGCCCTTAAAACCCTCTCTCTCCCACACTCTCCCCACAGTGTGGGCTTTGTTAGGGTGGAATTTCCCCAGAGCTCCACAGCTCTCATAGTATTTTGGTCGTCCAGTTTATCAGATCATAAAATAGACAGGCTTTGTGCGCACAGAGAGCGGTGTATAACATGACAGGAGAACAGAGAGAGAGAGAGAGAGAGAGAGAGAGAGTGGGAGAGAGAGAGAGAGAGAGAGAGCAGAGGTCACTATGTCAGAGGGTACTGCACTGATCAAAACATCTCGGCGGATGTAAACACGGGGTCAGGTCATATGAATGCTAATGCAGGGAAAAATGCCTGAAGACTCCCACGGTCTTTGTTTTGTCTTCATCTAGACAAGCCCTGGAGTGGACGTGTCGTTATCAGTATCTTGATAAATTGTGATATTGTGAGAACACACTTTTCTGAAATCTTGAATAACTGTACAACTGTATGTGTAAATAAAGATGTAACATTTTATCACAGTATTTAAATAGTATCAGTGTGTTAAATGTAATCGAATTTGAAAGTGTATAAATGTAATTGTGTATAGTCGATACACAGCTCTTCAAACCATCACTCATTTGTCATCTTTTGTGGAACATTCAAAACTGGGCCTCTGAGTCATCTTACTCATTTATTTCTTGTATATTTACTATATTTTCATATATATATACTGTACATTTAGTCATATATTTACCAAATGTTTGTTTTTCCCCACTTGTTCTTTCTTAAATACAGACGTTTACAAACATAAAAAAAAAACAGTCATAATTTTTAAAGGGCTGGTAATCAGTATTTATTGATAATCAGTGATAATTACTGATAAATATTAATATTTTCTTTATTTAAAAGTACAGGTATTTTACTAGTGTTCAGTAAAACCTGGGACACGTTTCATCTCCGGCAGAGAAGGACGACAAAGTCCAGGGACACGCTTATTACTTCATAGAACACAAGGCTTTTAAGAAAACATAAGTAATGCCACCACTAGTCTATTCTGTCACATTGAAGTTCGCTGCTCACAGTTTGTTCGCTCCTTTTTGATGCTACGCTTCCGCACACAGCCCTGCTGTGGAGCTTCAGAGTTTCTGATTAACTCTTTTAACAGTGTCTCATTGAGACGGAAAAAGGATAACTTCTTTGCCGTGACCGCTCGATGGATCCCTTTTTCTTCCTCTTCTGCGTACAAGTGTTTACTAAAAACTCACTAAAGTTTCAGTCTGTTAAGTTTTATTTTCAGCCATTAAAAATTGGCTCACTTTGAAGAGGTCTGACGAACGCTGTTAAACTAACATTTTTGTCATATTACCAACCTTTACCAAGTCCCTATAAGTCTGTGTGTGTGTGTGTGTATGTATGTGTGTGCCCGTGTCTGTGTGTGTGTGTGTGTGTGTGTGTGTGCACGCATGTGTGTGTGGGTGTGTGTGCGTGTGTGTGTGTGTGTGTGTGCGTGCGTGTATAGCACAATTCATGTGGAAACTCAACACAACGCAGCTTGACTCATCAGCATCAAATTATACAAGAGAAAAACTCATCAGTATCAGAGTGGCTGCATTAGCCACAGTTCTTTAAACACGCTGAGAGTTTTTCTGGGAAGCCGTCTCCGCTAATGGACAAAAAAAAGGAATAAAAAGTCACTGCACACTCTTTCAAACTGTGATATTAGCGGAAGAAGCGGAAGAAGTCTGCGTAAGCACTGCGAGTGTGTGGCAAAGTAAGTGCGCCATATTTCTGGCTTTTAACTCAACAGCTTCAGTGGTCACTCTGTTTCCCCGTCTGAGTCACCGGCTTTTACGACGTGAAAACTAGAAAATGACCCGAGCGGGAGGCCTTTCATTAGCGCTCACTCAATAAGAGCGGACAGAGGCACAGCAGTATATATATATATATACAGTATATATATATAACAACAACATTAATGGCTATAACAAACAGGCCAGTACTTAATTATATACTGTTTATATAAC
>JBBPCZ010000136.1:33147379-33162667 GCA_037974445.1 Brycinus macrolepidotus | reverse complement strand
TCTACCTCACTGTACCTCACCTGTCTCTCTACCTCACTGTACCTCACCTGCCTCTCTACCTCACTGTACCTCACCTGTCTCTCTGCCTCACTGTATCTTACCTGCCTCTCTACCTCACTTCCTCACTGTGTCTCACCTGCCTCCACCTCTCTACCTGACTGTGCCTCACAGTCCAAAATCCAAGATCCAAAATTCTTTATTTGTTGAACCAGTGATGACACACGTCAACATGACAGGACAGATGGAATCGGATGTGTGTGTATGTGTGTGTGTGTATGTGTGTGTTTGTGTGTGTCTGTGTGTGTGTGTGTGTGTTGGGAGGGTCCCTGAGGTGAAGACCCCCTCACAGGGTCATCGCTGTGTTTGGTGATTCAGCAGAGCGTAGCACCTCTCCCCTCTCGTCCCGGTTTATTTGACTTCTCTGCAGTTTAAGCAGACGTTTCAGCCTCACGCTCGCTCAGATAAATGCTTAGTTTGGACTCCAGTTCAGGTCACCTGGTTAAAGTTCGATTAAATCTCGGTCTGGATTGTAAATCACGTTGGTTCCGCAGTAGTGAGTCCATCTGGCCTGAATAAATAAGGTGATTATAAAATGATCTGGCAGGCATAGGGGTCTCTGTGGAGTGAACGTCTTGTTCTGTCACTCTTATTGTACAGGAATGCGTACAATAGTGTTACATAGCACTGCACACACACACACAGACACACACACATACACACACACACACACACACACACACACACAGATGGGGTGAAGCAGGGCATTTCTCTTTGTCTGCTAAGTGCTTAATGGCCCTCTGAAGGGTGAAGGCATGATAATTAGGCACATCAAGGCATCCTCACCGCTGCCCATAAGAAAAGCAGACCCGCCCCCCCCCCCCCACACACACACACATCCTGAGAGCTGTGCTACTGAAGAGTTTCAGCTCCGAGAACAGGGATGCAGGACGCTGCAGCGTTGCCACAGAGACCTGCTTTTATGTACACACATTCTCAGCTCATTGTCTGTCCATCGCCGGAGCTTTAGGATGACCGGGAGGCTCATTAGAGACACACAAGTACCTCTCTCTGTCTTCACCCCTTCACCTCCCCTTATGTAGCCAATTTTCAGTTAAAGAAGAGCACTTATTCAGCTGAGGGGGGAGATTGTGTTAGATGACCAATTTAGCACCATTTTACATGGTTTTGAGGGCTGTAATTGTTTTTTATGTGGAAATCACAATTCAAGAGTGCAATTTTTTTAATCACAGGAATTGAAGTTTTAATTACATTTAACCAAATAACACAGAGCTCATAGACTGGAAATCTGGAATACTACACTGGATGTGATGGCTTTCTCGGCAAAAGAAGCTGAATTTAGAGAAAATTACATTTACGGCAATTTTACAGTACAGCAATTACAGTGAGTTACAATTACATTGCAGTATTGGTCGGAAAAAAATGCAATTAGATATTTTGGTAAGGCTTCACACTCATAACATACCATCCTACGAACATGTCATAGCAGGGTAATAGTAACATGACTATAATAATAATAAATACTAATAATCTGTCATGACATCTCTATTGCCAATATTATATTGCAGGGTTCAAATAAAGCGCTACCAATGTGCTCAAGCCTAGTCTGAGGTCTGAATCACCCTGTTTCGCTCAACTAATGTTTATTACTGCAGTTTTAGGCTTTTGCATAATATTTTGGAACTTAATTCCAAAATACTGTATAAATACTGTAATTATAACAATTTTGGATTTAAAGAGCTTTGAAAAGAATAACAGCTGACTTACAGCACGCTTTGTTTTATTAATCTCAACAATGTATAATCTCAACAAAAATAATTCATTAAGGTTCAACTCATTGTGGAACAAAATCCTTAATAAATATCTGGCCTTTTTCTGTTAATAGTCCTTGTTGCTGAAGTTCTAGTAGGTCCTCATTGTAGAAGAGCTGGTAACCTTAAAGCACAGCAGAGGAGGGAGAATAAACTTTCAGAGAAGAAAAAGGAGAGAGAGAAGAAAAGAGACGAGCGGCTGGGCAGACACAAAAGGTTCTGAGTCTTTGGACGCGTTATTCAGGGAGAGGGTTTTTTTTTTTTCAGTGAGATCCATGGGTCAGTGGTAATGTCAGTGTTCTTTCTGTGTGTATAAAGGGCCCTGTGGCAGAAACATTAAGCTAATTTACACCTCTCATAAAAATCAAATGTCCATCTCCAGGAGGCTGCCTGAGGATTGTTTGTAGTAGAGAACACGCACAGATTCAGCTGTAAATTAACCCCCCCCCCCTTTCTTTCTCTCCCCTCGTTCCCGCAGATGGGATGAACTGCATGAATAAGGACCACGGCTGCGCTCACATCTGCAGGGAGACCCCTAAAGGTGGCGTGTCGTGTGAGTGCAGGCCTGGCTTCGAACTGGCGGAGAACCAGCAGGACTGCAGATGTACGTACTGCTTCACCAGCGTAACAAAACCACACACGTCTCCTGACTCCTCTGTCTGTTCCTCAAGATCTAGCCAGGACCTGTCCTTCTAAACCAAAGCTCTTTAGATCAGCTACTCTTGACCTTGCTGCAGAAACAGACTCATATCTATCATTTTCTATAGAAACCTATTGGACAAAATGACCATAATTCTTTTATTTGGTGCCAAATGTGGCATTTCTGCCCCTTAGCTACTCTTCAGATAAGAACCCATTTATACGTACGGCCCAGAGGCCCGCGAGAAGAAATGTAGATACTTTATGCCCTTCATTGGAATGAGTGGGAGTGATTTAATTCCAAACTTGTAAAATGACGTGAAATCATTCCATCATTCTGATGCACTGTGACTGGTCATGTAGTAAATGTTAACATGATTGACCTCAACTTGTAGGTCTTCCAGTAAGAGTAAAGTGAAGCATCTTTCAGATCAAGGTTGGCTCTTTAATCTCTTTTAACGTTCACCCCAATTTTTCAGTGCACAAATGAATATGGGCAGAATTGTACACAATTTCTAGTCAAAAACCTTCTTAGTTGTAGCATTTTTTCACTTTTCTAGTGATTGTTGTGTGAATTGTAATTAATACGTGTGACTTTTCTCTTCCATCCCTTAGAGGCACTTTGCATGGAGGTGGTTTTAAGACAAAACTGAGACGGTTTAAACGGAAAGATTTGAATTATTAGCAATAAATCCATAAATATCAGATAAGTTAGGGTTATGTGAAAAGATCTTGACCATTAAATGAACAAAGACAGTGCAGTCTTTTAGGGGAATGTAAGAAGCTCAGCTGTTTTGAAGGAAAAAGGGAAATGTGATTAGGGTTAGAAGTAAAGTGAAACAGATTATGGAGCAGCGCGCCGTGCATGAACACTCGAACTCCCACCTGAACCATTGCGCTAGACAGCGGTCTGGGGGAGAGAGAGGGAATCAGCTTTTTATTAGTTACACTTAGTTTGGCAACACACCATGTTCCACAGAAGTTTCAAGAGTGAAATATTGCGAAACATTTTAACATCCTTGGATTAAAGAGGAGCAAGGGTATATTCTGAGCTGTGAATGTTTTGGGAAGTGTTTGCTATTAGTTTATTTCTGGACAATTTATTTGACACGTAAAAGAAATTAATGTTTGAGTTGTGACACTGCACACGGCAGTTTGATGCTGTCGGTGGAAAAGACGCTCAGGAGACCCCAGCAGAATCCTCTCGGGGGGCTTTAGTCATGCAGCTTTTGCTCTTTTCTAGCAGCACAGAATCAGCCTCGGCCCCAAGCAGGATGCAGGACTTTGTTATGCTTTGTGAACACTTTACATGGTTTATGGTTACATTTATACACCAATATACATATATAATACCGTATATTGCATTTACTGTCTATTATAATTAGGGCTGGGAATCGCCACTGACATGATAATACGATATTTTCACGATATTTGGGACATGGTACTATACGATATTATCACGATATTTGGGCCAATATTATTGCGATTCTTTACAATACTATTGCAATTCTTTTTGTACCATATAATTGTGATTAGATTGTGTGATACACTCCAATTTATTTTCCCCATACATTATTGTAATGCATCATAAGCCATAGGGAAAATAACACACGACTCTCACATGAATCTTCCACTTTAATTTCTTGCCATTTCCCACAAGAGAAGAGCGAGGTCTTGAACCTTCATGAGGACTTCAGTGGAAGTACCAAAATAAAAGTATATTAAATATATTTTTAATTATCAAAGGATGTTAAATAGGGCTGCACAATGTGTCATCTGGTCATCGTTATCCCGTTATCAGTCTCGGCAATACTGATACCTCAGAAGGCTGCAATATGCAAATAAGCCTCCAACCAATCACAGCATTTGTGGCCGTCTGGTCGACCCATCTTTAACCATTAAAGGCACCAATTCTCTGAGGTGTTTTTAAAGGACCCATATTGTACATTTTCTGTCAAGTTTGTGTGCGACTGTGTGCCAAAATGTAATTCATAATTAATCATAAGTCACTGTTAGCCATTTTCCAACCTACGTTGGTCCCTTAGAACTAAACAGGCTGTTTTTGTGACCATACCTTTAAGACTGATGTATGTAAATGATCTCTTTTTCTGTCCTGTATTGCAGCTCATTTAAAAGGCAGCACGGTGCTGAAACACTCCTTCGGCATTAATAGTCAGGGCCTAAACTGCTATAGACTGAATAAGAATATATGGAAATCCATTGCATTTGTGACATCAGAAAAACTATGATTTGGAAACAGGTTGTTTTTGTAGCTTACTTTTCAAATATAGACTGTATGGATGAAGGGGTTGTGAACATGCATTTTGAAACTTGAACCATATTTACATATTTCAGGCATTTTAATTCTAGAAAAGTGATGATATGGGCCCTTTAATATATTGAAAGGCATCACAGTATGTGACAGTATGATCCATATCATTATTGGCAGTATTTTCTCCATATCATGCAGTCCTAATGTTAAATAAATAGATGTTGATCCACGGTGCTGTATCAATATAATATTGTGCCCAACAATATTGCGATGTATCGATATTCTGATTTTTTTTTTCTCCCACCTCTAATTATAACCTAGAGAATCCCATGAGAATAAGAGGCACTGAGAGAGAACAGGAGTGTGTGAGTGTGTATGTATGTTTCTGCTCGGTGCTTTAAGCCCCCCCTCACAGTCGTTGTGCATTGCCAGTGACGTGTAACTATGGGAATGGCGGTTGCCAGCACACTTGCGATGACACTGATGTGGGACCGGTGTGTGGCTGTCACCAGAAATATGCCCTGCACTCCGACAGCAAGACCTGCATTGGTAAGCCTCACACACGCATGCACACACTCACACACTCATTTGGGGTGGTAAACTGCCTTGTCATGTGTGTAGCTGTGAGTAGTGGGAGTCAGCAAACACCTCACACTACACACTGGCTCAGGTTCATCATATTTACACAATGTGTGTGTGTGTGTGTGTGTGTGTGTGTGAGAGAGAGAGAGAGAGAGAGAGAGCGAGCTATGAGCCATACCCCAGCTATATGAGCTCAGGACAGTTTCAATAAACAGTGTAGGCCGTTCATCAGCCTGAGTTTTTGTGGGTCAGCTGAACTGTCTGTATGACAGGCAGTCAGAGGAGTGTTACGGCTGAGTGAGGGACAGAAGAGGCCAAAGCGTGGCAAGAGGCCTCACAGCTGGGAGACTGTAACTCTAACCTGGGAACCAGCCTCAGTCTGTTTGGGAGAACATAATGGCTCGTTCTTGCCTTAGCAGCCGGAAGCTAATATAATAATGGAACAGCCCATTAGTTGTGGCACTCAGACTAGAGGCACGCAGCTAATTTAGTCATTCGTCTTGTTTTTTTTCTCATGCCCACTTTCAGTCATCTGTATTCCTCACCCACTCTGTTTTGTACACACACACACACTCACACACACACACAAACACACACACACACACATTTATATATGTGTGTGTGTGTATGTGTGTGTGTGTCTGTGCAAAACTCTTGAGCCACCCCTCATTTCTTAACATTTTGTAGAAAAATGAGACAGTAGGTAGGTACAGTGATCTATTTCAACATGTGCAAATATACATGTAAATACAGTATATAACACAAAGAAAGTTTGTATAATCCTAATGAGCTTTAATGTCAGTATTTGGTCTGAACACCTATAGGACCACCGTTCACAGCCTGAACTCTCTTAGACAAGCTTTCTTGTAATTTCTTTAAGTGTCTTCATTAATAGTTCTCTGGGCTTCTTGAAGGACATTCCAAAGTTCTTCTTCAGATGCTGCCTTTTGGTCCATTCTCTGTCAAGATGATCCCACAGTTCTTCAGTAATATTTTGATCTGGGCTTTGGGCAGGCTAATTCATGACTGATAAGAGTTCCATCCTGTTATCGAGGTGCTTTGACTGCATTGGCACTGCATTGGGAACGCTGTCCTGCTGAAAAGTGAAGCTGCTGCTAATCAGACGTTTTCCAGATGGTATTGCAGGGTGGCTCAAGACTTTTGCACAGTACTTTATGTGTGTGTTAATGTGTGATATGAGCAGCAGTATATGTACATATCTGATATATGTTATATGTTTGATGTGTACGCATATTGCCAGAGGCTAGAGGAGGAAATTAGGATATTATAGTGCTGTTGCTCAAGCCTTTCCTCTGGCCTGAGGCAGAGAGAGAAACAGAAAGATGGAGTTGGGTGTCAGGCTGAAAGGAGGTGTGTGTGTGTGTCTGTGCGCTGGGTTGAGGAAGATGTGCTGCGTGATGGAAACTTCATCACTGAAAGCCTTGAGCGCAAAACACATTCATCATCTCCATAATGGCGGAAAGGCTGCCAGCCGGCCCGTGGAATACAGCCACATTCACCGAAATGGGAAAACTTTATACGCCGTGTGGGTACAGCCATATTTGCGGGCGATACCTCAGAAAAAAAAGAGAAGAGGAAAAGGTTTCCTTTTTGTGTGTCTCATTTTTGGGGAATTTCAGAAAACAAATGGACTGCTGCAGGTAAGTTTAGATTTTTTTATGCTTATTTTTCTTAGCTTGTCTCCATGCCATGTTTGGTTTGGAGGGCGAAGGCTTTTCATTTTCACATATCCCTCCATCCCTGTGCCAGAGGAGAGGCTGAAGGACCCTTGCAGAAGGTTTTGTGCAGAACATGTGCACCCCCCCACCTCTTACTCAGCATGGAGTTAGTTGCTCCCTCGAGTCTCTACTGTCTCCTCATTGAGAACACAAATTGCAAAATCGGAGGCCAGCTACAGCCCGACATGTCCATCCAAAGCTCCTTCCTGTGCCTGTGTCAGCTTTTACACCCTGAGTTTAACATTTAATACGACCATTTATCACCACTTGTGGTGGTGCAAGTGCAAAACGCTCCAGAGAGAGAGACTACAGGATGAGAAGGATTATGCCTGTTCTGTTAGCAGCAGTCCTGGGTCTTAAACGGCCGCCTGTTAGGTTGTTGTGATGTGGACTGTCTGGAATAATGTACTCAATAGCTGGCAGGCTTGTTTAGCCAGGCTCACACAGGCCTGCGACTTAGCCTGGTGCCCCGGGGTGTTTTTTGGACATGTCGGCATTGTTGTGAAGGGTCATCAGTCATGTGGCGCTGGCCTCACAGGATCAACGTGTTCTCAGGCGGGGAGCACATTTAGTCACTACACGTTACATATCCCTTACCATGTATATCGCATCACTATGGGACCAGACAAATCCCCATAGTCAGGCCAAAAGCACTCAGGGACAAGACTTAGGCTGCTACTTTTGTACAGGAACGACCTTTACAGGGTTACCTTTGATTTAATACTGCTGTTTTCCAAGCATATTTGCTCCATAGGAGGGGAGAATGGACAGCTAATCTTTTCCATGATTTCTGCTTTTCTGTTGATGTGTTATAAATTTTTATGTCATTACAATGTTCCTTGATTCTAGCACAAACAAACAAGCATCACAAACTCTTCCCAAATGCAATAAACTCCTGAATATGTGTGTGTGTGTGTGTGTGTGTGTGTGTGTGTGTTATCAAACCTGCTGGTTACCCTACACTGGAATGATGCCTCTGTTTGGCCATGCAGAGCCCAGTGGAGACTCCTCTGTCCCGCACCTGCTGTTCTACTCATTGCAGTTTTATTTGCAGCCTCCCCGGAGCGAAGCAAACAGCCGCAGAGACCAGAAGAGGAGTGTAGAGGCTGACCCTCCCCCCTCCCCTCATCTCTATCTCCCTCTTACTGTCTTTCTCCCTCTATCTCTGTCTGTCTGTCTGTCTCTCTGGACCCTCGTCGTGGTCTGTGTGCATAGCTGTGCTGTGTGGGTCTGGTCTCTCCCTGTGTTTAGCGCTTCTTTAGACCTCCCTCCTGTTAGTAGTGTTTCTCACAGGCTCCCTGCACTTCCTCTTCCTCCTGCCGCTCTGGTGAAAGTTACTGATTGCCTGTCTTGTCTGCAATTTTAAGGATGATTCAGACTGAACGAAGTGAAAAGGAAAGTTCAAGAAAATAAAGGAAAAAAACAAACAAAACAAAAAAAAATGATGACGAGCATACATCTCAATTGCAGCCTGCATCAATGTAGCACCCCCCCACCCCACCAACCCCACCAACTCCAAATCAAACAGAAAATAATCGTCCCCATGACCAACCAATCAAATGAGCTCCACCCCTGCCGGCCCTCTCTTAAAGCAGCTAGCCAATGGCCTGTCCTGATTCCTGACCTTTACAACAAGCATGTATCAGTCCTGTCACATTGCATCCTCTGTGGCTCCACGACCCAAAAACGGCCTCGACTCCGCCTCCTCATCTGCCACTCCCTCTCCATGTAGACTGTTCCGTTGTCATTCCAGTTGCATGTTCTCTATCCCTGCCTCTGTTTCTTCCCTCACACCCCCCCCCCCCCACCACACACTCTTAACTGCCTCGTATGTCTGCTACCTCTCTAACAACACAAGCTATCATTCGCCTGCATGAATATTTGTGTAAATACCTTCTGTCTCCTTTTTTATTTTGTCATGTCTTCCCTTCTGTATTGGTATAAACATTAATAGTAACCACTGAGCTCTTTACAGTAGTGCATCCTATTCATTGTAGAGGTAGTATTTTAATTATTATTTCGTCCTGTTTTTTTCTGTTATTTTGTGCTTTCTACGACCCCCCCTGATTGGTGGTGTCCATTGGTAGGACCTGTTAAGAGACAAAACTCAGTCTTGGAGCTATTGTGCTCCATTTTCTGTTTTATGCCCGCGGTCCATAAGCACACCTACATGCACACACCCAAGCATTGGTTAGTGCAGGGTTTTCCATCCCAGGCCCTGAAGGCCTGCTGCCTTGCACATTTAAGTGTTTTTTCTGCTCCCAGCACACCTGATCCAACACATCAGCTCTACCAGTCCCTAATTGAGTTGCAGTGAATGCGTTCAAGCTGGGAAAGCACTAAAATGTCCAGGGCAGTGTGTATCCAAGACCAGGGTTGGGTTAGTCCATATTGCAGTTCCAGTTCCTCCAAGCTCTAACACACTTCCACTTATAATATACAGCACCAGACTGGAAGCTGAACAGACTTTCAGGATCCAGCCCCTCAGTGCATTAAAGTGAATCCCACACTCTTTGTTGTGCTGACTGGCCCATCTTATGAACTGACCCCCCACCACCAACACCACCACCAGTATTTTTCTCGTGCATCTGCATGTTCATTATTCACTACAGTACAGTAACCCACACACGCCTGGCCGTAGCCCCCCCCACCCCTTTGCTCGGAACCTAGTTTCCTGCATTGACTTGATTGTCAAAGTTGTGATGTGTTCCATAGACAAACAGGCAACCAGCGCTGCCCCCAGACTTTCTGTCATCCATCTCTCCAGCTCTTCTCTCTGCATGCCCTTCCACCTCCTACAACCCCAGATTCTTCTCATGGCCCCCCAACCATGAGACAGTATTTCCCATTGTTTTCTTCCATGCCATCTCCCTTCCCCCCTCCCCCTCCCCCCCTTATCACTCCTTCCCTCTTGTTTAAGAGGCGTCCACTATGGTGTACATGTAGTGTCTCCTGGACTCCCCGACCCCTTCCTGACATGCTGTCCTCTTTCGTCATCCTCCGATCATGCCGTTTGTCTTTGACATGTGTATCATTCCTCACTCCCTCCTTCGCTCTTTCTCCTCCTCTACTTCTCCTCTCTGTCACTGCGGTAAATGAGTGGCCGTTTGATATGGAAGACTGCAACGGCGACAAGGTCAAATGTCAATCCCAGAGATTCCCCTCCCTTTCCCCAAAGCCCCCTCCTCAGTCTAATTCATTTCTCCTGTATGTCCTCCTATCATTGTTCGTGATAATCCTAAAGACTGATTTTTGTTTTTTTGGGAGAGTTTGATTTATCTATTTGTTTTATTAACACTCTAACAGGGTTTATTGGCGCTTTTTCACAGCTTTTTGCTTCTTGGCTTTGGTTTGTGCGCCAAGAGAATCAGGCAGTCTGAGTCTGGGCGTCCGAGCCGGGGGCGACTGTGAGCAGGTCAGCCTGTGACTGGTCAGTCTGTCCAGGACAAACTGACTTGGGATCAGTCTAGCCTGCTCTTCAGAGGTCTGCGAGCCGGGTGCCTGAGGCCAGGCGGTCTGTGGCAGGGCTGTCTGTGCGGGGCGATGGACATTGGGCTTCTAATTAACCTACTGCTCCCTGTTTGTCCTCTGTCACTTGTGTTTTAGAGAAAGATGAGGCTGCAATTGAGAGCTCTGAGTTCAATACCACGTCAGTAGCTGATGTGGACAAGCGGGTGAAACGGCGTCTACTTATGGGTAACTCCTTTCTTCCTCTTTCTATGTGTTGCCATGGCGCTTGTGCTTTTTCCCCCCTCTACCCCTTATTTTCTTTCTGTCCTTTTATTTGTTTTGAGTTGCCCCCCCCCACCCCCCCCACTCCCACCACACACATCATCCTTGAGAGTTTCTTGTTGTTTCTGGTGTTTCTGTGACAAAGCGAGAGAAAAGGTCTTCTAAATATGACAAGGTTCCTTATAAACTTTCTCAAGCCTACTCCCAACCATTCTCTGTTTCCTTTTATAGGACCAGTAATGAAGCTTTTTTAATCACTTAAGACAATTTACATGTGATTTTCATTGCAATATCAGACTTTGCTAAAGAAAAAACCAAGAACTTTTCATTACTATTTGCAACATTGTGGTCCTAATTCCTTTTACACTCAGGTACCTTTTCTTTTACCCTGTCTTTCCGTGAATAAAGTGTTTAATAGAACTTTCTCAGCCTTAGGCCATGCACTTTGGCCATTTCTTAATCCATACCTGCTTACACATGCAATATATGAAGATGCTACTTACCTAGAAGCATATCATTTTAGACTGCTCACTTGGTGAAGAGCACTTGACCTAGTACTGACTGATTTTTTTCATATCTGCATACTTTGCTGCTATAAAACTCCCTTGAGTGAGAAAAACCAAACACAGTCAAAGGTCTAAACTCTTATATATCCATAATTAAATGGTTAAAGTGTAAATAAAGTCATTTGAAGTGTGCTATTCAAGAGAATCTTGAATCAAGATCGTTCACAGTGGTAGTGATAGACCTCTTCACAGAAATGTGATACTAGAAGTACTCATGAACATGATGCCTGAGACAATGTATTATGAAGGTTTTGAGGAGATTTTGGCCTAATGGGAGATTTAGTAAAATTGATTCATGGCACCAAGGTATAGGGGGGTTACTGCAAGGCAATAACCCCCCTATTTTTTTTTTTAGATTTGCCACTATTTTCCTATCAACATTACATTTAAAACTCAGTAGACATGTGTAGTTTGACTGGCCATTTTAATTAGTAAATGAAATGTATTTCTTTATTTATGTTGTGCATACCTTGTTGTGCTGTGGATACCTGGTTCCATTCACCACCACTGTAAAGACACCCAAGCTCTTAACTTTCTCTACAATTAATAATTTCAAGCCAAAACACTCTGAATGACTCAAAGATTTAATTATGCAGAAATGTTAAACGTTGAACTTTCCCCAATTAACTTTTAGTTTGAGGATTTATTAAAGAACTGGAGGAACACAAGCATGGATGTTATATCACAAGTAATGGAGAAATAAACTGATGGTGCCCTAAACAAAGTGATGAGCTGCATGTCCAGGGTAGTTTTAAAGCCTGTCATGTTTGTAGAGAAAGGCTCTATAATATGTCCCTACTCTCAAACTGTAGTTGAATTCATTCAATGCTGGTGATCATGATAATATAATTATGTAAGTTTGTCATAAGCAGCTTGAAATAGAACATTTGTCCATCAGGTAAGATCAGATCTTAATAAATCAAATGAAAATGAATCTATTAAAATAAAATTTCATCAAACTGAGACAAACCGGATCAATACAAATGAAATGATATCCGAGCGACATACGAGAACATGTAACAGGAAGACTGTGTTTCTTCCCCTCTCACTCTTTCTTTCACTCCTTTCTTTCTCTCTTAATGATGCTTGATGTAATGTTTTTTTCTCCCTGCAGGAGAGAAATGGACCAGTAACCAACCTGTGCTCACAGCTTTTTCTACTTTTTAGGCCTCAGAGAGAGACACTGTCACTTTGCCCTTTTATTTTGATGTAAAACTTTCTTCTTTAATATCAAAACAGGTGTCTTTGGAAGAAGTTGTGGAGAAGTTTCCATTCATCCCTATAAACCACACACCTTCCTTTCAGTCTGTTACACTGTTGATTTTCTGTGCCTGCTCTAATATGCATTACTTTGCAGTTTTCATAGATCTTGAGTTGGTGTTAAAATATGAAAGGACTTTAAAGCTCTAAAGCTGAACTTTCCTTAAAGATATTTCATGCTGAGTCATAAAATCCTTATGTCAATTAGTGAGCAGCAAAATAACCCCCAGCTTCAAAGTCTGCAGTGCTGTCAGTCCCATAACGTTTTGGTAGAACTTGTTGAACTTAAACCACACACATCTAAATGTATTATATTTATTCATTATATAAGATTGGTTGTTCTCAGGAAATGCCTGTATTGACATTGTGCATTCACCCATTCCCCTAGAAGGCCTATTTACTGTAACTTATAGAAAACATATCACAGGCAAAGTTTAACCAATACCCAGATACCCAACAACACTTACTGTAAGTCATATATTCTCACAGGCTAATAGAGACAGCTCTGACAGCGATGTCCCTTGTTGACTAAATTCCTATATTTTCAATATAGAAGCTCAGAGCAGCAGTTAAGACCCAGAAACAGATTTCTCCATTCTTTGTAGAGTTTTTTGTCACAGAATCAGAGCCAAGATCAACACTGCTACTCTGAAATGCTTCATGAATACCAGCCCAAATCAGGCCGTCATCACTTTCACATCCAGTGCTTTCACTGGTTGCCTGCCATGAATGACAGATTTGCACAATAGGATGGTGTGTGTGAGTGTGTGTGTGTGTGTGTGTGTGTGTGTGTGGCAGTGCCTCAGGAGCATGTTAGATTTGACACTCAGTGTTCCCACTATAGTTTGCCCTGCTGTCACAGCTGTGGCCAGCAGCACCAGGATGCGACCAATCCTGGCAAACTGAACTGGAAACTCAGCATCATTGAAAAAGCCGTGGCTGCAGAGCTGCTGAAATCTCAGAGAGCTTTTGGTTACTGAAGTAAATGACGTTATTTGAAATAAGTTCTTGCTAGTTTTGGCTTTGGGTGAAGGCTTTGTAGCCTGGAACCTGCATGCTCTAGAAATACTATGGCTTTATTTCCAAAAAACAAGACAATACTTGATTAAAAAAAATGATGTCAGGGACGTAGCGTTGGACCTTTCATTGGGAGATCATGAGTTCCATCCGTGAAGATGCCACCGGAGTCCAAGAGAATGTCTCCACACTCTCTGGGATGGTAGAATGGACCTACCTTTCCCTCACCACTCAGTGCCTTTAGCTGACATAACAGAATTAGCAGTTAGCGTTCTCCTCCAAGCGTGTTGTGTAAACAGCAGTAGTGCGTCATGTGATTGGATAAAGCATGTGCTAGCTTTCACCCGCCAAGCTTAATAGCATTATGTGATTGGAGGAGTCCTAGCTAGAGGGTAGAATTGGGCATGAATGAACTGGTGAGAAACTTGGTGCAAAATTGCAAAAAAGGTCATCATGATTAACAGTAGATTTATATTCTTGCTTTCTTTGGCTTGAATTCGGGATGCATGTGTAAAAAGGTTATACCTGAGAAAACACCTGAGAGCAATACGATTTAATGCATTTGAAAAGAACACCTAAAACTTTCACTTGACGGTCCTCATTGATGACAAAAGCATGTTGTAATTTTATAACAATTATTAGCTGTCATCCAAACGTTTTCAATTGATACTTCGTTAGTTAAAGGACTAGATATCTTAACATGATTTGAATTTATATGATAAATTGATATGTATGTTTTGTAATCCCATATAGATTATCTGCTGATGTTTTAATGGTTAAGAAGATATCCTATGAAACTCACTGGATTGTGAGCATTTTTAAGATTAGGGTTAGGATTTAAATCAGGCATAAATTTCAGGTTACAGTTTATAGTTATTGTTAGGTTTAGAGTTAGATTTAAGACATATACTGCATTCAACTTAGAGTTCAGTTGCATAAGGACAAAAAATGCATCAACCGAGGATTTGCAGTGGACCCTCAAAATAAGGTGATACCTATATGTTGTCATGCTTTGTGATAACGTTGCTCTTGTAACAAAACATTGTATCTCCATTTTTTTTCGTTCTAATTTCTTAACATATTTAAAAAATACCAGTTGTTGTTTACAATGTGTCAAAGTTTCATCACAGACAGACAACTGGGTTGGTCCATCGATGGGGCTATAGTTTAAGTTGGTCAACGGAGGTGGGGATGGTTTGGGGAGGGGTGTTTTTTGTATTGATATGTATCGACACATCACCATGACAGCTCCATGAAAAAAATAGATGTCAATGCAGGAAGTAAATGTGATTAATTTTGTAACTCACTGTGTAATTCAATGCATAATTATGTCTGAATGGTAAAACAATAACAAAAATTTTTTTAATTCAGGCACTCTGCCAAAAACGTGCCAGACTATGTTGGAATTTGGTGCAAGTTTCAACTGAGAATACTGAAGGTTTTACTGCATGTTAAGTCCATTTGGGTTGTTCAAAGCACTGCACTGCTTTGTTGATTCTGTACATAGAAGTACAGTACTGCGCCAAAGTCTTGAACCCCCACCCCCATTTCTTCATATTTTGCTTCCAAAGATCAAGACTTTCTTGTATTTTTAATGTGGTCTTGAGGAACAGTTCTCCAGGCTTCCTGAAGGACTTTCAAAGCCTCTCATT
>JBBPCZ010000136.1:33107953-33118723 GCA_037974445.1 Brycinus macrolepidotus | reverse complement strand
TCTCCCTCTTTCTCTCTCTCTGTCTGTTTTTCTCTCTCCCTCTCTCTCTCTTTCTCTCTCTCTCTCTCTCCCTCTCTCCCTCTCTCTCTCTGTCTGTCTTTCTCTCTCTCTCTCTCTTTCTCTCTCTCTCTCTCCCCCTCTCTCTCTCTCCCTCTCTCTCTCTCTCTCTCTCTGTCTTTCTTTTTCTCTCTCTCTCTCTTTCTCTCTCTCTCTCTCTCTCCCTCTCTCTCTCTCTCTCTCTTTCTGTTTTTCTCTCTCTCTCTCTTTTTCTCTCTCTCTCTCTCCCCCTCTCTCTCTCTCCCTCTCTCTCTCTCTCTCTCTCTGTCTGTCTTTCTCTCTCTCTCTCTCTTTCTCTCTCTCTCTCTCTCTCTCCCTCTCTCTCTCTCTCTCTCTCTCTTTCTATCTCTCTCTCTCTCTGTGTGTGTGTGTAGTGCACTGTGCCTCAGGACACTACTACAACTCGAGCACTCACCGCTGTATCCGTTGTCCTGCCGGCACATACCAGTCTGAGTTTGGGCAGAACTACTGCATCACCTGTCCCGGAAACACCACCACGGACTTTGATGGAGCCACAAACGTGTCCCACTGCAAGAGTAAGGCAACGTCATGTATTACTTCTCTAAATAACAGTAGGAAATCTGGTACATTAATGTGCATGTACTTATTTTGCATCCATCATAAATGATAGATGTCAATACGTAATAGTAATAACCAGTCTTAGTCCAGCTGTGCATTCTAATTTCTAAAAGTTAGAAGATATTTCTCCATCCTCTCTTCTCAGGCTATTCTGAATAAAGCCTTTTCGGGGCTCCAGATGAACTGCTTTTAGAACTGACACGAAACTGTCCCGATACTCTGGCCTGTCCAAACAGTCAACTCCTTCTCTGATATTACTGTCATGTTCGTTAATTGATGTTCATTCTTGTATTGCCATTATATGAAATCAAAAACAAAACAGCAGATATTACTAACAGGCTGATTTATCAAAAGTATAACTGAATTACATTTTAATCTTTCAGTTAATTACTTCACAAGGTGTCATTTTCCAAACAGTCGATAAAATCAATTAAAAGTAACTTTGTATGATGTCTCAGTTTATCGCTCACTGAGTATTTTCATTTTTCTTGTCACTTTTCCTAATTTTTATAGCGCCTAATCATTAAACATTCATTAGATATGCATTTGATAAATGGCACTAACACTGCTGAGGTGCAAAAATAGAGGAAGAGGCTTTGCTAATTAGAAACTCACTGGAAAAAATGATGATCTTAACTCCTAGGAGAAGGAGGCACCTTTGAAAGTATAAATATTTGTATGTGCGTTTCAGTTATATATAAATGTATGTAAATCCTACATATAAATATACATTTACACTTATATATAAATTACATATGTATATATGTATATGTATATATATATATAATTTACATTTATACATAATATAATTTACTTTCATATGTAATACAATTTACGTTTATATAGTAATACAATTTACATTTACATATATTTCGAGAGACACACAGATAGATAGATAGATAGATAGATAGATAGATAGATAGATAGATATAGATATAGAAAAATATAATAAGTTCCATTCAGTTGCCAGTGTTTGCTAAGCCTTAAGAGTCTTCTTCAATCTAAGACTGAGACGAGGAAAGTAAAAGTACAAACGAGTTAAAACAAAGTCGGGACTCTGCTGCCTCACAGATTGAGTACTCCTACACTATTTTACAGTCTGTGAATGTGTGTGGTTTGTGTTTAAATGTGTTTTCTGTATTTAAGTGACTTGATTATCCACTCTAGACCAAATGTGTGGTGGCGAGCTGGGGGACTTTACGGGGTATATCGAGTCCCCCAACTACCCTGGAGACTACCCATCTAACGTGGACTGCGTCTGGACCATCAACCCCCCCAACAAGAGGCGCATCCTCATTGTGGTGCCGGAGATCTTCCTCCCCATTGAGGATGAGTGTGGAGATGTGCTGGTCATGAGGAAGAGTTGTAGGTTTATCACACATCTACTCGATTAAACATGACGTTTAGTTGTTTTCAGTCATTATTTTAGTTATTAGGTAAAGTAAGCCAGTCACGGTCCGTCTCACTCTCTTGTATCATTTCTTCATTAGCTCAGCCCACATCAATAACAACCTATGAGACGTGTCAGACGTACGAGCGACCAATCGCCTTCACCTCCCGCTCACGAAAGCTCTGGATCCAGTTCAAGTCCAATGAGGGCAACAGTGGAAAGGGCTTTCAAGTGCCCTACGTCACCTATGATGGTCAGACTCCTCCTCGTCCTCAACATTAGACAGTCAATGTTCTAAAATTAGTCCTTTGTATTTTTATGAGAATAAAAAGTCTTGTAAGCTCTCCGTCATGTGCAATATTTTGTGTTACAGAGGATTACCAGCAGCTCATAGAGGACATCGTTCGAGATGGGCGACTCTACGCATCAGAGAATCACCAGGAGATCTTAAAAGTGAGATCTGACTTTATATCTTAGATGTCTTTAATATCAGTGCAGCCATTCAACAGTTAAAGTCTGATCTCAGTTTTTGATGTATTTTATTCAAAACAACAATCCAGTGACAACAATCCAATAAAATGAATTAGTTTGTATCTCACCAAATTTGACCCTGACTCACCACTCAATGGAAGACACAAAACATAGGCAAACGTTGAGGTACCAATTGTCAAACTTGGTTTGAAAATATATGCTCTCCCCCTACATTGCACAAATGTAACGCACAATTATTGCTTATTTGCTGAATTTAACATCTGGGAAGAAAATAAAAATGTGGCCAAGGGTTATCACATACACTACTAGTCAATTTTTTTTGCACACTACAGGTTTTTACCATTCATCCATTTATTTCATAAACTGCAGACTTTTATTTTTGTTAAACTCTAGAAAGTTTTTGAGTGAACAGCTATAAATGAAAATGTGTCAAAATAAAACCAGTTTCCTTAATAAGATGACAGAATCTGTAACAGTGCAGGTCTGACTCCTATTAACTGGTTGTGTGGTGATGCAGAGTCAAATTCTAGACTGTCCTTTAACTTTAAATGCACTTGTTTCAGCACTTAATAGTTCATTAAATAACAGTTGTCTGGCGATCCACATTATAATTACAGTTATAACAAAGAACACTGAGTGTATTTTTAGTAAATGTTAAGGGAGGAACATGCAAATGTGGAAAATCTCAGTGTGTGCAATATATGCAATATTATATTTTATGTGTACGTAATATATTGTATAATTATAGAATATTATATTAGGATGTTTCTGTACCTTTTGCACCAGCACCCCCCGCAACCCTGGTTAAGGATAAGGATAAGTAGTAGATAATGGATGGATATTATATTATATTATATTACATTATATTATATTATATTATATTATATTATATTATATTATATTATATTATTTTATATTATATGTTTATATTTTATAATTAAGCTTGTTCCCTGCAGAGGTTGTGTATTTATTTTTAGGTGTATTTTTTTATATTGGAAAAAGGGGTGTTTATGATTGGATACACTGTATGTCACAGACAGACACTGTTGCTGTAAAAGCCAAGGTGTTTATGAGAGAGCAGTGCTTCTTCTGAATGAAGATGGAAGTTGATCTGTTAGGACACACTGAGGCCTGGGATGACAGCAGTGCTGCTCCGGCACTCTTGGGTTTAGCCTTGGCTTAACTGTCGAATCAGAACAGCTGCAAAAGTGGTTTTCTTTTCCTCTTTTTCAGGACAAGAAGCTGATTAAGGCTCTGTTTGACGTCCTGGCTCACCCTCATAACTATTTCAAGTACACGGTTCAAGAGTCCAAAGAGATGTTCCCACGTTCCTTTATTAAGCTGCTACGCTCCAAAGTTACCAGGTTTCTACGGCCGTATAAATAAACCCCCCCCCCCTTTTCCCAAACCCGCTTTCCCCTCCTCTCATCTTTCTCCTCTACACACCTTTCTCTTCTACTCCTCCGCTTTTCTCTCTGTTCCTCTCCCTCCCTCTAGCTAGGTCCCAGGATGCACCGCTGCCGCAGAAAGAGGAGGTCTGGCCTTTCTCCTACCTCTCACCTGGAGTCTCTTTTCGACGTCCTTTCTCTGTTTTCCTTTCTGTGCTTTTCTTTCTCTCCTAGTGTTTTTTTTTTTGGGTTGTTTTGCTTTTGCTTTTTTTGATGCTTTTGAATATTTATATGTGCTACAACTTACAGAGACCCACTCCCTGGATGTTTAATATCTATATATTTGTATATGTATGTACGTGTGCATGTATATATGTATGTGTGTTAGTAAGCATGTGCAAGCCTATGCTATGCAGGTGTACATCCATACACACATGGATATATATTTTTATTTTTGGAAAAAAAAGAAAGAAAGAAAATATTTCACGCCCCAGACGTGCACAAGGTTGCTTTTTGGAATGACTGGTGCACTTAAAGATTTTTTTTTTCTCGGAAACATTTCAATGTGGAGAACGGAGTCGCTTCATAACCCTGTTCTGAACATGGACCGGCCGCGAGCAACGGCGTTTGAACGTGAAAAATAGATTTCAACGAAACGAGAAGACTACCTGCCAGTAACAGAGGGTTACTATAGAGTTACATTTATGTTTTGTAACTAATATTTGGAACTTTAATTGCACTTGAGTTTTATATTGTAAACGTTGGGAAAGAAAAAAAATCTACGGTACTTTTTTTGTTTTTCTTATGTTTGTGTTGTATAGAAATGTTTTACCTTGGTTGTAGAAACAAGAGATGTCTCGATCGCTCCTCTCTCCTTACTGAAATAGATCATTTTAGAGGGATAAAGAACAAGAGTCTCACCTCTCCTGGATGCCTGGTTCCAAAAAAAAAAGAGTTTATATCTGTCTCTTACAAATTTCTGCTGGATGTATATCTGACTGCCTTGACATGGAGCGTTGCTTTACGTGACCTCAGCATCACATGTGCGCTTGCTTATGTAAATGGTGATCATTTGAAACTGTTAGATATTGAGCTGAATGACCCAAGTAGTGTTGTTACAGGTACAAGGTCCTGCCTTTATTGTCCAGCATTGAATGGGATTACCGTAACTATAGTGGCAACTGTCAGCAATAAAGGCCAGTGTAGCTTAGGCCACACGAGAGTGAACCATGGCTTGTATGCTGGCAGGGTAAGGTTAAATGTGGGCAGATTCATTATAAACTAAATGCACATAAATAACAGTTTTGTTGTGCTGTGCACAGGGTAGAAAGCACAAATGGCTCTCATTGCCGACATTTAGAGAGCTTGAAGCGATTACAGTGGCATATGAAGGTTTGTTTGCTCTGTACAAACTGTATCAAGGAAGGATTTGAGTGTGTGTGGTCATGTTATATGTGTGTGTGTTCACATGTGCATACATGTGTTTCTGAGTGTACAGTATGCAGGTTTTTTTACTTGAGTGGGATCTTGTGTTTATAAGTTGGTTTTAGTTTTCTAGTTTCCAGTTTGGTTTTATATGAAACAGCAGTGTTCTCAGAAATTGTGTCTGTATGCATATATTTAGGCCAGATATTTAGTACTGTACAGTGCTGTACAAATGGTCAGAGGCCACCCTTTATTGAATTTATCAAATTTTCAGTCAAAACTGGCAATAGGTACATGTATTTCCTTTGTTCATGTCGGAAGACAGCAGGAAACTTACGCAGAAGACCTCACAAATGAGCATAATATCAAATCTATCAGTATTTAGTTTGTAACTAAATGCTAGAATTCCAATCTTCCAATCTCAAACCCAACTAGTTACAACTTGGTCCCAAAGCTCTGACATATGCTCCTCTTTAGGCATGAACACTCACACAAGCAGCTACCCACACACTCCTCAGCTGCCATGCACATTTCTTTTTCATGTACATCTAAAATGGCTTAAGGAGATATTTCTAATGAGACAACGGCAAAGTCAAAGTAAGTGAAAAAATAGAAATTTTCAAAAATATGATTAATGGAGAGAAAACAGAAGATGGAACTGTAACAATTGTGCAAGCACTCATAAACCACCAAAGCTGCCTACTAAAGCAATGCATCATTGAAAGTCCACTCTTGCTTCAGCTGTGGAAAAATCCACAAGTGTTTCCTTCCATGCTCCACTGTGAGAAGACAACTGAACACTGTGGGTCTGAGAGGATGTGTGGAAGCCTTTACTGAGAAACGAACAAAAATCAAGAAAATTTGCACTAGAACTTCAGCATCACTGAATGTGTTGGTGAGAATCAGAAAATGCAGCAAATTCTGTTTTTACAAGAAGCAGAATATCTCAAAGTGTCCTGAAAATAAAAAATAAAGGAAACGGTGGTCTGTGATTTTGCATAGTACTGTACATGTTGCGTCTGTTGTTGGAATTTAATGGTTTATAACTTGGAATTAGGCAGGATGGCATATTGGTTGTGTTGAAGATAAACAGCACTACCTTTTACATACAGTACAGTCAAACACCTCCCTTCCCTGTCACCTGTCCCCGTGTGTCTGTATCAGTCCCTGATGCCCAGTGAAGAACATTAATCCCAGTCTGTTAATATCTGAGCTAATTTTAGTGCCGAGACAGAGCAGGGTTGCTAAGCAGCCAATTCAACTAGTCAAGTTTAAAGATTCAGACTTAAGTGCAGGTTTAACTTTAGCAAACTGTGTTTCTTATCACAGGGGTTGACGTGGTTTAGATTAAACAGTGGTACACACATGCAGAGTGTGAAGGGGCTGTGGATACACAGATCACATCTTGACATTTGTGCAGATTCTGACTGTGTGTATGTCGTGTGGGCTGGTGTGTTGTTTGGGCCTGACAGGAGGGGTGAGCTATCACTATAAAGCTGCTTCATATAAGCACTTAATCATGGTATTTCTTCAGTTTCTCATTGTTCATTACAGCCTGGATCGTGTTAATATACAGGTCGGTCAGGGTCAGACATACGCAGCGGTCACTGCTTTGTGGGAATGCCAGTCTCCATACGAATAAAACTGACACACTCGTGCGTCCACACGCATTGAATATTCATTCATCTGCGTTGTTATGGTAACAGAGTAGTCACTTGCTTCCATGCACATCCTCTGATTGCATGTTTTTATTGTTAGTCACACTTTTTTGTTGTCGAATTGCCTATTTACTGAGAACATTAGCACGGTGATGGGAAAGAGGTGAAATAATGTACGATCTGAGAGCATCCCTCATCCTGGAATCCCCCCAACTGTGAGCATTTGAGTGGTTTCTCCTGCTCTAACACACCTGATTCAACCAATAAACTCACTTAGAAGCTGTTCTTGAGTTGAATGCGATGTTAAAGCCGAGAAAACACTACACTGTGTTTGGAGGACAGAGGGAATCCAGGTGAATATCATTGCTCTAGACATGACTCTTCCGTATGACCTTGATTATACACACACATACACACACACACACATACACACACACACGCCCAAACAATGCTCCCACGAATGCGCAAGTGCTCTGACTGGCCTTCAGATGGAGAGAATGGCTCAGATTGCTGCTGGTGAGGCTTTGTAAGCTTTATAATTACCAATATGTAAATGATGTACAAATGTTTTGCGTTTTGTTAGATTATTAAGTTAATATTTACCTTTGTCAGAAGGAGAGTAGAACTGCAGCGGAGAGAGGCAGTGACATGTCTGTTCATTGTGTTGTCGTGCAAAAACGCATACAAGACTATTGCAGAGGTCTGGATGTATTTATGCTGTCGTTAGTGTTCTGCCATGGTGATGAGAATGATTCAACAGAGTGAATGCAATCCCAGGAACTAAGGAAAAAAAATGTTAAAATCTCATTTTAATAATAAATCATACAAACCTCAAACTGTCTTCCAAAGCTGTGTGTGTGTGTGTGTGTGTGTGTGTGCAGCTGCAGGTAGTAATGTCGCTGTCAGAATAAAACCTTCATTCATTCAGTCATTCATTCATTCATTCATTCATTCATTTATTTATGCCAAGTTTGAATGTAACGACTGACCTACAGTATATGGCACAATTCATGATAAATGGACCAACAGAGATAAAAAATTGATACAATTGTTTATGTTTTTTCCATTATGAGTTCTAAATGTTTCCTCCTGTAAAAGTACCATTTTCACAACACAAGGTTTTGTTCTGCCAGTGACAATTTACTCTATTCAGTTCTAAACATTTCAGACGATAATATTTTTGGTCTACTCAAGTATATTTGTGAGGCATGATGACATTTTACTGGAACCCTGGTACATAACCATATAAGATAAGATAAGATAAACCGTGTCATGTCATAAACTGTCCTGATCTGTCATAACAGGTTATGTAGAGTAATATAACCATTACTTGTAACTGTCATGACAGATGATTCAGTGTTTGATGTCATGACAGTTTGTGTCATAATAGCTAATGTAATGTCATGACATGAAACAGTATTTTTAAATGGCAATTACTGATATTGGTAACATGACCCCGCTATTAATAATCACAGTCTGTTTTGACAACTCATGACAGCGTATGACGTCTGACGTATGTTAATGGAGTGGTTGGCTCAGTGTTATTCAGGGTTCCGGTCAAGTGTTCCCTAAAGCCTTTGTTTTAGACTTAAAATAGAAGAACTGATAGAACAAAGTTCAGTTCCTACATTAGATAACAGAAGTACTTTTGCCCACTCGACCCTCCACAGTGAGTTTTGATGAATATTCTCCTTTTTGTATTTTATTAAAACTCATCAGATGAATTCCCTTAGAAAATAAAAAGGCCAAGTGAAGTAATTTCTTTGCAACTGAATAATAGTGATCAATGCATTTCCATTGTATATGTTCTTGAGACAGGTTTTGCAATGAGATATAGTTAAATCTGTGCACATTTGAATCATTTGCACTTATTATTAAAATGTAGAGTGTTACTGATTTTTTGTTTTGCAAGTTTAATTTGTTGCAATTTGAATTTTGTTATATTTATTATAAGGAAGAGGAACTATTAACATAAAGTGATCGGGTTCCTCAGTTTCTGAGTAGCATTAAATGTAATGGTGCACTTTATTAATGAGTTTTGAAAATGCAAATGTTAGATATTATTTGACAAATATGTATTCTGAAAAACTTCTGACAGTTTATGCAAGATTAGCCCTGAGGGTTTCTTTACTGATGCAGGGGGTCCTCTTACTCCTAGGGGCAGATATAGTGTTTTTGGGACCCTGAACAAAGTTATATCTGGAAGCCCCAGTCAAAGGCATTTGATTTTAAGGCAAAATACAATATTTACCCTGTAGAGCTTCTTACTGCGGTTAAAACTGAACCACCCTAGTGTTGCCTCAGCGAAAGCCTTGGTTCATCAACATTACTGCCCATAATGCCGGATCGTACGAAGGAATGGACATTATTTTTGATCATCATCTCATCTAGAGTCATTTCTGTCAGAGTTAACAGTCATAACTTCAGCCAGCAGGTAAGGTTTTGTGTCTTCAGACTTTTCTTAAATTTTATTTCATCATTAGAATAGAATCATTTTAGGACTGCTTTCGAGAGATTAGGTAGCTATGGTGTCATGCCATCTCCTTTATGTCAAAAGATAAAAGAGAAAAAAGTTCTTATTCAGTTTATTTGTTCATTCACGCAACCGCTTGCGACCATGTTGAAGATCTCATGCATATACATGGTGGTAAAGCCCGCCACTATTGGAGTCATCTTGCTTCCCCTACTATGTGTTGGTATATACATCACCATCCTGTAAGTTCTAAATCTAATAAAGTCAAGTAGGTGTCTGTCGTTTCAACCATACACACACTACGCAGTGAAATAAAACAACGTTCCTCCAGGATCATGGTGCAGCACAAGAACAAAAACAGAAACACCACATGACTGCACAAATCCAAGCAGGACAGGAGTGCAAAGAGCAACAATGCGACAATTTACAGCCGACAGGAGCAGTAACAGCACTAGTGTGAGTGAATACAGTATTATAGCGTTCTGTACTCCAGCAGCAGAGTTAAGTGTGCAAAAGATGCAAAGACTGAGGTCAACAAATAATTGTGCAAAAAATAGCATTAGTTGCAGCAGGATTAGAAAGAATGTACAGTATATAATAAATACAGGGTCTTTACAGTGGCAGCTGGGGACGTTTTCTTTGTTTATGGCAGAACAGTTTAGAGTGTGTGTGCAGTGAGACCGGCAGAAGGAAGGAGTTCAGTGTGTGTGTGTGTGTGTGTGTGTGTGTGTGTGTGTGTGTGTGTGTGTGTCTGAAGTACAGTTAGTTATTCAGTTCTGATTTAGGAGTCTGATTGCCTGAGGAAGAAACTGTCAGTGCAGGATCGATGGTAATACCCCAGAAATTTCTGCAAGAATGGTAAAATAGCATTTTATTAAAATAGAACAACTGCTTTAGTTTACTACAGGATACAGCAGAACTATTACAGATCTGTCAGGCAGCACAACAAGAATATTATTACTGGCAAAGAATACATAAATTAGGCTTATTAGTAGCGTCTTTATGACTATCTGTCGCCACCATGTGGCTGCAGTCGGAACATCAATCAGTGTATCGATAATTACCAAAAGCTACCAGAAGGGGGCAGTGCGCACCAACGAAAGTCAACTCTCAGTACATATTCACATGTATATCTGTCTATCTATCTATCTATATATATATACAAATATATACGTACGTGTGTGAATGAAAGTATGAATATTCTTTTTCAATCTATCTATCTCCCTTTATATATGTCTATATATATATATATATATATATAGAAATATATAAAGGGAGATAGATAGATTGAAAAAGCATATTCATGCC
>JBBPCZ010000136.1:33088104-33106500 GCA_037974445.1 Brycinus macrolepidotus | reverse complement strand
GCACTGATGTTGGACGAGAAGGCCTGGCTCACAATCTCCGTTCCAGTTCATCCCAACGGTGTTGGATGGGGTTGAGGACAGGGCTCTCTGCGGGTCAGTCAAGTTCTTCCACACTGAACTCATCCAGCCATGTCTTTATGGATCTCGCTTTGGGCACTGGGGCACAGTCATGCTGGAATAGAAAAGGTTCTTCCCCAGACTGGGTCCACAAAGTTGGAAGCATGGCGTTGTCCAGAATGTCTTGGTCTGCTGAAGCATTAAGATTTCCCTTCACTGGAAGTAAGGGGGACCGAGTCCAAACCTTGGAAAACAGGTGTGTCCCAATACTTTTGTCCATGATCCCATTCCATTATTAGATTGTGGGATCCGGGGGGATCCGGGGGACGGAGAGATCCACTGGATCGAATGTGGGAGGGGCATAAAGAGGAGGAGGAAGAGGAGGAGAGGGGAGGGGCCTGGCTGGAGCGTCTGAGCGCGAGATCCACGCACTCTCAGGCTTCCACGCGCCTCTCGGTTGAACTTCAAATAGTGCAGCGCGCGCGTGGCCGTTAGGAATCTTCCTCCAACGGTCCAACGGTCGTTCTGATCTCTGCTCCGGGACTCCAGCGGCTCCTCCTGCTCCTCTCGCCCGCAGGTAGGTGACCCTGCGCCGGGTACACGCTGCCTCCACACTCCGCTGGCCGGTGACACGCGTGGGTTTCTTGGGGGGGCATCACTGACAGCTGAAACCAGACCACCTGTCCGGTAAAAAAAACAAAAAACAGTTTTTTAAAGAAAAAAATCCGTTGTAGCTGGTTAGAAATAAATTGTTGCGGCTAAAGCCAAAGCTCTCTCCACACACACACACGCAAAAACACACACACACACTTCAGTATAGACACTATTGTACTGACTAACTCAGGTACTGACTAATCTTATGTGTCAGATGAAGCGTTTGACAGGAGCTCTCTCTCTCTGTACACACACACACACACACATAAGTATGATACTGACTAACTCAGGTACTGACTAACCTTATGTGTCAGATAAATTGACAGCTCTCTCTCTCCCTATGGGTGTGTGTGGAGAGAGAGAGAGAGAGAGAGAGAGAGAGAGAGAGCTCCTGTCAGACACTTTATCTGTCTTTATCTCCTCACACACTGAGCTTCAAAACCCCATTATTTGTGTATTATTTACTTCTGTAAATAACACAGTGCACATACACTGCATATACATCTTATCTAACAGCTCAAACATCTCAGACTGTGAATACCCTTCTATTTAGTATATTGCACATTCTCTGCACATTTTGCACAATTATATTTATTGCGGTCTACTTAATGACTCCACTGCAAGAATACAGTATCAGTCATAATACTGAATTCATTCAGACTAACTGTCGACTGCTCTAAATGTTGTCTCGTCCTGTTGTTTTGTTGCACTTCGGTTTTTCTTGCACTCTCTTTTGTCCTGTCTGCACTTGTGTAGTCTTGTGGTGTTTCTGTTTTTGTTCTTTGTGGGTCTGTTTTTGTTTTTGTGTTGCTTCATGGTCCTGGAGGAACGTTGTTTCGTTTCACTGTGTTCTGTGGTTAAAATGACAATTAAACCTACTTGACGTGACTTGAAATAACAGTTAACCTGACAAGTAGACTAAAGTTTTAAACGAGAACAGTTTAATTAATTGTTAAACTAACAAATAGTCCTAAATTAGAATGGATACTACTGTAAAATACCCCACCTCCAAAAACCTGTACAGCTCAATCAGGAACGATTTTAACTGACAGAAATGATTAAGAATAAGAAGTTTGGGCATTTTTATTTTTTATGAAACATTACGTTGTGACATAAAGGGTTGTCTTTTTTTTAAAACAGACATTAAGCCTAGTCTTGGTTTCGTTTTAATGTAAAATTTCCATTCATAATGCTATGTAGTCCAGGACTAGGCTTAATCCCTGGGTTAAGAGTTTGTTTTTCTGAACAGGGATTAAGCCTAGTCCTGACCTCCTTTATCCTGTCTGTGGAGAACCCTCATTCAGAATGCTGTGTAGTCTAGGACTGGGTTTAATCCAAGTCTGAGTGCCTTTCATAGGCTTCCAGAGATGCTTTTCATTCTAGAGCACATTTTTTTCCCACACAGACTTGCATCTTCTTTTTTTCAGCCTGAATTGACAGTGATGGAATAAGAATTAGAGGAAGAATGCAGGATTCATGCAGGATTCATCTTTATGTTCTAGACATTGCAGAGTTATTCTTATTTTAGACAATGCAGACTTATACTTTCCCCGCAGACTTATTTATTTCGGCCTGAGTTTGCAGTGACGCAATTAGACTTAAAGAAAGAATGCAGGTTTCCTCCTCTCTCTTTATGTTCTTGGTGCACAATGGAAGTTGGTTCACCTCGACTGGAAGAAAGGCGCTATTTTTTTTTCCCTCGAACATTTCTCTATACTTTAGTACATTTTCAATCATAGAGAAATGTGAAACTATTATTGTTACATATATAAAGATGTGATGTTACCGTGGCCTTGCATGAGATGTCAAATTACAGTGCAGAGTTTTATTGGATTTTATTGACTTTATATTTTATGTTGTTCGTGTTTCCGTGTCTCTGTGTCTCTGTGTCTGTGCAGTGGAAACGTAAGCAGTTTCCTCCAGGAAAAACTTTTCTAATTCTGATTCTGATAAGAAACATGTTGCCGTTCAGTGTGTTCCGCAGTGTGTAGTTGTCAGCATCGTATCATTGTAATAACCTCAGCAACGCCGCTGTTTTCTCTTGTTTACTTTGTTCCCAGGCTCTTTCTCACAAAGCTGTTCTGCATTCCAGGTGCTGCAGTTCTCCCAGAAGAGCGAAAGCGGGCCATCATGCAGGGTCACTGTCCCAACTGAGAGGCGGTGTGGTGGGGCGGCCGCTGAACACTTAGTCTCACCTGCTTCTCGTCTCGTCCCAGCACCACCCAGAATCCCAGCTCCTCTCACCCACACCTACACGCAGCCCGCACGGAGCTGACGAAGCGCTTGCCTGTGTGTGTGTTTGTGTTTGTGTGTGTGTGTGTGTGTGTGTGTGTGTGTGTATGTCTGCTTCCATGGCGTTCACGCTGTCGGAGATCATGGCTGCACGGCGGCAGCAGCAGCAGCAGCAGCAGCAGACTCAGCAGAGAGGAGTGAGAGGAGTGGTGGAGGTGGATGAGTACAGCGCCAACCCCACTCAAGCCTTTACCTTCTACAACATCAACCAGGGACGCTTCCAGCCGCCCCATGTGCACATGTAAGACTCTGTCACACACACACACACATACACACAGCTGTGTGCATATATGTGTAATAGTATAAAAACGGCATGCTGTTGTCGTATCAAAACCTCATGTCTTCTTTTCTTCTTATTTTTAACACCATTTAAAATTCATGCTGAATGGACTAAAAGTGGCCCAAATTATGTGGAATAATTTTTTTCGTATTCATTCCTCTGAAGTTTCATTTTCTGAGATGTGAGGTTTTGTTATGGCAGCGATGATATATGTTTGTAATTTGTGCTTCTGTGGTTATGTGCTCATCAGATTGATGGGATGTGGAAGTGTGCGAGTGTCTTTTTGTGTCTTTCTTTTTGTTTTTTACTTTGTTGCTGTAATTGTATTATTCTTCGTCACTGTCACTGTTTCTGTGCTGTGTTTTCTCCAAAGCTGTGTATATGTGAGGAAGAGATTTATGGTGTATGTGTGTGTGTGTGTGTGTGTTTCAAGGATGCATGTTTTTTATTTTATTTCTGCTTGTTTTTCAGCCAGTTTCATCATAATGACTTAGGGGTGGGCAATATGACAAAAAAAACATTATGGTACTCTGATACTCTAGATATCAAGCCTAGAGATGCGCTAATATGGAATTTCAGGACACGATACAATAACTGGTAATTTATACCTTATTGTGTGGTACAGATATAATACACAGATTAATTAAATTATTATAATTTAATTGATAATTGTAATCTTTTATATTGCTATATATCGACAGTTTACATTATTTAGCAGACACTCTTATCTAATGGTGTTTACATAAGTATGTTCATAGATCCTAAAAATAAATAACATGGTTATGTGATTCATTGACAACTAACAGTGTTAAGATCATTACCTAACGATGAACCTAATTGAAAGCTGGTGGCCTAGTGGTTAGGGCATTTGTCCTGCAATCAGAAGGTTCTTGGTTCGATTCCAACTGCTAGTGTCCTCGCTGAGGTACCCTTTAGCAAGGTACCATCCCCACACACTGCTCCCCGGGCGCCCCTCATTGGCGGCAGTCCCCTGCTTCACTTGGTGAATGGGTTAAATGCAGAGAAAGAATTTCACATTGTTCACACTGTGTGCTGTGCTGTGGTGTGTTCACGCGTGACTATAAGGGGCCACTTTACTTTAAAAAATCCATGACATACCCATGAAGCTAAAAGCGGCACAGTAAAAACTGTCTGGTGCAAGTTAATTTGCCTGGCTCTAGTTTTGACATTCAAAGCAAGCTAAGCATGTCCTCAGCCTTTTGTTTTGCCTCAGCTTATCTGAGACAAACCTGAACGTGGAGATAACTGACTCGTAGGTTTATCTGATTAGTATAGGGTGTGAAATGTCATGTCTGTAATTGTATACAAATTGACTTCATACAAACACAAGAAGTGCCATCAGTCCTGAACAAGATTTGTGTCAACCTGTCAAAGTTGTTTCACTCGTAATGGGCCTTGAATTGAGTTAGACCGTTAACTTGGCTTTGCATTTAGTAGAACAGCTAATTTAACTGAAATAACACAGAACTACATAAAGACTTTAAAAAACTGCATATTGTACTTCAACCTCCATATCATTGCTGCTATCTAGGTCAGTAGAAATTGTGATATCTATCTTTATATCAATAATAGGCGTCTTTAGCTCTTGGATCTGTGGGGTCTCAAAGTAGGGAAATTGCAATTGGGCAACAGTAACAGTATTAATATTTTTCAATTTTAACATTTGCAGATATACTGTGCCTCCCTATTTAAGACATTTCCGTGAGACATGATACGCATCACAGTATTAACTGTTTTTTTTTGTTTGTTTGCTAAGTTGAAACAGAAGAAAACAAACACCATCAAAAACTGTGACTACAATTTTTGTTTCACATACTGCACTGCATTAAACCCAATTAAACAAACCTAATGATGTCCTCTTTATAATAAAACTTGTTAGGTTGATCAGTGTTCTTGAAGTACTATCTCCATGATACGCTCAAAAACACATATTGTAATGTAACGTGACATAATTTATCACCATAATGGTAAATATCATATTGCCCACCTCTATAATGACCTTAATAAGGACATGCAGAAAGCCTACTAGAGTGCTGTTTATTTTACACACAATAGTTATTATAACTATGCCTGATTATGATATATGACTATGTAAAACCGGGCCAGTGCATCACTTAATGTTCCCAGTGACCCCTGACCAAGCACAGCTAGCATTCATGTGTACTCATGAGTCCTTTTACTGTGTGTGCACGATGATTGTAATAAATAACACTGCATTGTTCTCTGTAGATATTTAGAGGGAATTTCAATGATATTTCAGAACCTCTACATGATTCACTTCTTGAGATGTAAAGAAAGCCATTCAGAGTGGTTTGATCTGAACTGGTTCATTGTAGAGAAACTTGCTGTCTCCGATTTCTTTACAGTGGTGGTGATATAACCAGGGATTGCAAGGTCCACAGTACAAATGTTGCCATTTTATCTACTATCCAAAACCACAAGGGAACCAATCATGTCTGAACATGATTCTTATGTAAAATGTTGATAATGGTAAAATAGTGGTAAATCTGAAAAATCAGGTGTTCTTTGGAAACTATTTGACCAGATGATGCCATGCTTGTACTTCTCCAACATGATTGGGTCTTAAAAAGACATATTTTTAATACACTGATATCAGACAATGTATTTTTGACCATGTCATGTAATAGCTTTCTGGTGGGAACTTTCTGATATATTCGAATCTTCAGACATCTCTTTTCTATCACCACCACTATGAACAATTCTCATTTCACGTCAAATCACTCAATGATTTACACATTTAATTGTGTACAAATGTTAAATAATGCTTACTGCAGTAAGTCATATATAGTTATCGTAGGTTTATAAAGCAAATGAACAAATTAAGCCTCAAACACCTCCGTCAAGTGTCCTTTGAGTGCTCTGATGAAAAGCACAGTCATGTATGGTTTGTTTTAGTCACCGTGAAGATGCGCAGTTAACGTTTTCTTGTCTTTACTTTCCTGCCTGTGGTATGTACGTGTATGTGTGTGGTGCAGGTAGGCTGACCCAGCAGCAGTTGCTCTAAAGTGGGCCACTGTTATTCAAAAGTCCCCCCTCTTCCCTAGAGACATGCTACTGCCGTTGCAACTATTCAAGCCTCCAGAGAACTCCATATATGTCTTATTTCTTCATAAACTCTCTTTCTCTATATTTACACCCCCCCTTTCCTTTTTTCTTTCTCCCAGGGTCGATCCATTGCCCCATGACACCCCTAAGCCCCCTGGCTACACTCGCTTTGTGTGCATCTCAGACACACACTCACGCACAGACTCCATTCAGATGCCGTATGGGGATGTTTTACTGCATGCTGGAGACTTCACTGAGCTTGGGCTGCCCAGCGAGGTCAAGAAATTCAACGACTGGCTTGGTGAGGACAAGACTCTTCACATATACTTACACTACTCACATAGAAACGATTCACCTTTTTATGGAAAGAAAATCTATAGAAAAGACTTCAGATTGATTATAGAATTTACTATTAACACTATCTGTTAATGTTGGCATAATGTATGATGGGCGGGAATGAACAGTTTTGATTAGTCAGGACAAAATAACTGATCAATATTGACCTTTTTCTGCATTTTAGCCTATTTAACATTTTCTATATATACACAACCACGCAAACATTTTTGCACACCACAGGTTTTTCCACGTATCCATTTATTTCATAAACTCCAGATTTTTATTCTTAAGCCCTGGAAAGTTGTTGAGTGAACAATTATAAATGAAAATATGTCAAATAAAACAACTTTCCTTCATAAGGTGAAAGAATCTGTAACAGTGCAGGTCTGACTCCTATTAACTGGTTGTGTGGTGATGCAGAGTCAAATTCTAGACTGTCCTTTATTTTTAAATTCACTCGTTAAATGTGTCATCCTATTGCCTGTCATTGCCTGTGTAATAACTAATTAAATATCTAACAGTTGTCTGGTGATCCAAAGAATATTGTATTTTAGTAAATATTAAGTGAGTAACGTGCAAATTTCAGTGTGTGTAAAAACTTTTGTCTGGTAGTAAGTATTCCATCTGCATCACAAAACAGATTAACTTTGGAAACATAAATATTAACCCTCAGATCTCAGAGCATGTTAGTAAAAATCCGATTTCAGTAAATTTAAACGGTGTAAATCAGTCTAGAACCGGTGTTGGTTCTCCTACATTCTCGCCGTTTGCTGCTCTCTCTCTCGGTGTGCCGCTGCTCGGCCACTCTCCGGACCCCCTCCCTCAGCTGGTTTTCCCCACCCACTTGTGGGCGGAGACTATCCTGAAAGTTCTCCTGGCTTCAAAGATCTTGTGTTTTTTCTGTTTGTTTCTAAGACCTAAAATAAAACAAATTTGTTCATTTTTGTTCTTTATGTTCATTTGCGTATGACACCATTTTTAGAACCCCAGTAGTAGTTTTTATTATTATTATGTTTTCATATTACAATAACTGCAATAACTACATGACATAGGAACACCAAACAAAGCTCAGCATGACGTCTGACACCTCGAGCATCAACATAAACCGGGGGATCTTCCTGATAAGAAGTTGTTTGGCTGTATGACGGTGACTTGTTCCGCTGCCCGCATGGATCCGTGTTGCTCATGTTCTAAGGGTTAATATAGGAGCTGACCTTCACATTAAAGCTTGTGGTTGTTTTTGTAGTTTGCTTACTCATTTTATAGCCCAGAAGCTGTAGCCCAGAAGCTTGTCTGTGTGAGCGCCACCACACAGACAAGCATGCAGTCGATTTACCAGTGGAACTCCTCATACTGTTAGCGGAACTTTTTTAGCAGAATGGGCCGTTTCCCAGTATCTGTGTTTTTGAGTCACCCTGGCTCATAAATGATGAACACATTTCTTCTTCCTTTGTGCCTTTTCTGGACTTGATGTGAGTTTGTCAGTGCTTTATGCCCTTTAAAACCTTCTAGATGTGAAAAAACCTCAAAATGACTAAACATTAATTATGATTCAGAAAGAGAAATACTGCCTCTGATAGCATTTTCTGTGTTTGGCAGCACGTCAGCGTGACACTCAATCACGACATAAAGCACAGGGCGTCTCACTGCCGTGTAAATGAAGTAAAATCAGGACCGGAGTTTCAGAACACTCTTGCTTACAAAATTGAAAGAAAAGGACGTTGAACACTGTTATCGTTAATTACCAGTAAATTAATAAGTGTTCCCGTCCCTAAATGTATGGCATGTAAGCAACCACCAGTGGGACTCATTATTTTTATATCAAGAGAAGAACATAATGATTAGTTTATTTCAGCCTGTCAGACTTTTTAAAAGTATTTTAAGTGATTTTAAAGCAATTTAAATGTTTTAATGTTTCTTAGTGCTTTCTTTTTGGCTGCATCTGACGTATTTAACCATTAGATTGAAAAAGTGGAATGCCTGATTTGAAAAAAGGCCTAAATGGAATACTGTGAGGAGGCTGTTGATGATGTGTCAGAGGTTTTTTTTTTTTTTGGTGTGTTTTTTGGCCTTGGCTCAGCTCACTGTGCAGATGAAGCAGAGGAGAAAGGCTGCATATAAAATCGATGAGGGACAATGAGGAATAGTAGTTTTTCAGGGAAGAAGGATGAAGAGCTGAGAATGGAGGGATGGAGACAGAGGAATGGATGGATAGAGGCGCAGCCCCCTAAGGCTAAGTAGTGGGGTGCAGGAGACACCGGAAGGCAGATAAGAGAGGTCCAGAAAAAGCCTGCAGTTTGCCCAGACAACAGAGAACGCTCGCTCTTTTCTCTCTCTTCCTCGCTCACTCTCATCTTTCCTCGTCTCGCACCCTGCGACGCGTCCTCTCCTGTCCCTGCCTTTTCCCTCTATTTTTCTCTTTGATGGGTCTTCCTGGGGTTCTGTTCTTGTGTTTGTCTTTATATAAATATTTATGGCTCGACTCTTTTCCTCATCTCTCTGTGTGTATCTGTTTCTGCATGTGTGTGAGAGAGAACGTGCAGCACACATGCTGCTTTCTTTATCTAACTTCAGCCCTCAGAGATATGATTTACTTTTTACCTCACAATACTTCATAACAAACGCAAACACACACTCTCTCCCTCACTCTCTCTCTCTCTCTCTGTCTCTCTCTCTGTCTCTCTCTTTCAAACACACACACACACAGAATTATATATATATGGTAATTCTGCAAAAACGTATACGATCCTGGTCTCTCTTTTTATTTCTGACTTCATAATCTCTTTGATTATTTTTCTCTCTGATGTATAGTCTTCTCTTCTTTTCTTGGCTGGGTGGCTGAGTGTGCAGAAACAAACCAGAACTCTTTTGGGTTGATAAGCTCTAATACTCTACCTCCAGTTCAGCGACAAATAACAAAGAAAAGAAATCCTATTCAGGAAAGACTAGTCTTCAAAATAAGTCATCCAGAAGGCTTTATGTGGGGTTTATTTTATATGATTCTGAAACTAAATTACCAAGTCGCCTTGACATCTAGTGTTTGTCCGAGACCACTGCTTTCTCTCTTAAAGTGTAGCAAAATCACACGGTTGGAAAATTTATGTGTTTCTGTTTGGGGGATGTTTTATGAGACAGAAGCCATTAATGGTTTATTGCAAGAGGTTATCAATTACTATTTTCTCCTTTAAGAATAATTTATCAAATGCTAATGATGTGTAACAAGGGCCCTGAAGAACAAGTGTCAGTAACATTAGCATTCAGGACATGCTGCACTTGCTTTGCATTCTATTTCATGTGATTTATTATACAGCACTGCAGTAAAAAAAAGTCTGCTGAGTTAGATGTGTAGCTTTTTATGCTTTTCCATTTTTCTCATACTACGTGATTATCTCCAACAGTACATGAGCAGGATGAGTAAATTACTCACAGTGTGGAACGTCCAATCAATGATAGTGTTCATATTGTTCACATAATGTCTTCAGTAGTCAACAGTCGATACTGTTGCCGATATTTTTTCCGTAAAAACTGTTAAGCTTTGAAATGAGCTGTTTTTAATTGAGGCACTTCACTTAATAGGGGTGGGAATCTCTGAGCACCTCACAATTTGATTTGATTGCGATTCAGAGGACTGCGATGTAATGATAAAATGATTATGGATCTGTCTTGATGCTTTTTTTTTCTATACAGGATTTCTTTTATCTCGCTATGTGACTACTTGGTACTTTTAAAGCAAACTGTTTGTAATGTTCCATAATGAATTTATTATTGTATTAATAAAACAATTGGAAGAGGTGTGGCAAGTCAACTGGAAGGTTGCTTTTGTCAGCATGTATCCCAGCATTGTAAAGAACCAGCAGTGTGGGGACGCTGTGTCAGTAAAATATCTTCAAGATGGGATGTTGTATCTCGACTCCAAGGTGCTCGAGAAAGCCTTGGTTCTCACTGACTGAATATGGTGCAGATCCTTGGCAATAAAAGTTGTGATCGAGTTTGTAATTCGCTTTGCCCTTTCCAAATTGGGTCGAGGCTTTGATATCGCTTGCTTGATGGTCTTCTGGTTGGCATTAGCTACAACCGGGTGGTTTTCTTCCTTCTCCGGGTGGAAACGTGTCAGTTTGGTTCTTATGTATGTCATATTTTCAAAATAGTTTAGTTGCATATAGTGTGTCTCTTGTCCATGTCCTTTTTCCATTCAACTTCATAGAAGCCGAAGTGCTTCCATACGGTGCTTTTTATGCGGAGGGAGCAGGTTGGGTTTCTCGCTCAGCCCATCTTGTGTCTCTGTTATTTGCACTCCATAGACTGTCTGGGTGCAGCACTTCCAAGTTCTGCTTTTTGTGTTCCGTCAACATTACGTTATCAATGAATATTTAGAAAATCTATCTTTGACATTTGTGACTTGATTCAGAAAAGTCCACGTCTTCATCGTGATGCATCTAAGAATGGATATTTCCCCTCCCCTATCACCTAAGATGATTATTTAAAACTGGCCTATCAAGCTCAAATGACTTAAACGCTTTGCTACCCCTCAAGGGATACACAGCTAACAACATGACCTGCAGTGTCAGTGTGTTATTTCTTGATAGATTTGTCTGTCTGTATAGCATAGTGGATAACACCACTGTCCTCCATGCAAGCACACCAATCAGTCTTTAGGCGAGACTCTGGCTGCTGCATTTGCTATGTGTAAAATTCAAGTATCTGCCAAATGCATGAATAGAAATGTTGATTTGTTAAAGAATTGGATCATTCCAAAAATAAGCATTTTTTTCGTCTGATACCTCCTTCAGCCTTTTCTGCTCATATCAGCTCAACGCTGAAAGGCCATCTCTAGGCCATAGCAGCACTATGTTATCACTGATGGCTGTAGCTGTTTCGGTTGTCCTGGATGAGCTATGCAGTGACCGATCAAACCACTATGTGTGTGCGTGTGTGTGTGTGTGTGTGTGTGTGTGTGTGAGATGAGCACTCTTGTCAGCTCTTGTCAGTTTTCCTCCGTCAGGCATGCCGGGTGTAAGGTGTAAGGAAAGTTTCTGGATGTTCTGCACCTCAGTGTTCTAGTTAAATATGGATCTCACTGTAGGGAAAGCGAGGGAGAAATACTGAAGTTAGGGGTATAATCAGAGACACACCCGGTCTACCTCTCTCACTCTCTCTCTCTCTCTCTCTCTCTCTCTCTCTCTCCCTCTGCTTTCGAGTGGTCGTGGGCTGCAGTAGTCTGTCTGTCTTGTTCTGTCCTGTCCTGATTATGAATAATAGATCACCTCCGTTTATGATGCAACAGCCATGTGGGCAGTGTAAGGTGTGTGTGTGTGTGTGTGTGTGTGTGTGTGTGTGTGTGTGTGTGTGTGTGTGTGTGTGGAGAAAAAAAAAAGCTTGGGGAAAAGTTTATATCTTTCTTTCTCCCCGCCCCCTGCATTTTTCCCTCTGTTCTGCAGAGCCCCTTTGCTCTTTCTCTAATCTCTATATAGAGAGAAATCCATCATGAAACTTTAATGCGTTCTCTATCTTCTCTCCTTCAAGCTTTGCGTCTCTCTTCTGTTTCTTGGCCTGTATGTGGGGTTTACTCTGCTGAAGGTTTGGCTGTGGGTTATTAACGAGGAAGCCTGACACCCCTTTACAGCTCTTAACGTTGAAAGCAAAACAGAATCTCACATGGCAATAGCTTCAAGAGCCAAACCATTTTCCATCTGTCTGTTCATGTGCTCTTGTACTTTATGTTTGGTGTTTTGCCTTTGTGTGTGGGTTTATATGCGTGTGTGTGTGTGTGTGTGTGTGTGTGTGTGTGTGTGTGTGTGTGTGTGTGTGTGTGTGGGGTGTGTGTGTGACTGTTAGTGTGTGCTAAACCTGCTTTTCGCAGTTTCTCTTCACAAATGGACTGCACTCTGTAGTACGTTTTCTCATTTTGTCTAAACATAGTAGATCAACATGTTTGGTCCTTGTGTGTATGTGTTTGTTTTTGTCTTGGTTTGTATGTGTGGAAGGAGCCTTACAGACAAAAATATCACTAAGACATTTTCACACTGCACGATATGCACAGTATTGTTTTTTATACATTTTTGATACGTTGGAATGGAGACAAAGAATCAGCATTACCTTGTTTAAGAAATATCAACAAGTATGAAAACAGTTTTTTCATAATGCAATATTATTATATTCCAATTGTTTCATTCTAATCCAAATCCAATTAAACAAGACTAATTATGGTGTCTTTTTATAATGAAACGTGTAACTGGCCTGTGTTTTATAGTATTGTTGTTGTGACTAGGGCTGGGTACTGTTACATTTTTTTTTACCTTGGCATTGATATCTGAGTGATGCTTGTCAAAACTTTCTTTTAAATTACAACCTGAAAGTGGGATTCGGCGCAAACCAGAAATGAGTGTGAGGTGCTGAATGTTTCATGCAGATTCAACGATGATCAGGTTTCTTGATGAGTGGTCAAGAAATTCATTAATGACATCAATATGGAATATAATTGAATTAGCCATTCAGTAGTCTAGATTTTGGAAGAAGAATGCCTATTGGCTCATGGATGCTGATAAGAGCGACTACTTAAGTGCTGAAATTTAGTACTGAATTTTTCAGGACAATTGAAGTAATTCAGTCAGTACCATAAAAATTCCAATACCGAGACCTAATTTTGACGTATGTTGTACTTTATCATATTGACTATGAATGTTGTCCTATTGCCCACCCCAAATACATCTTATAGAACATCTACTTTGAGTAGATATGTGTGTTAAGCTAAAAGCAAAGCTATTTTTTCTTTTCTCTTTTCTGATATTTGACCACTTACATTAGTATTATGACACTGAAAGGATCAGTATTCATCTGAAAACAGTGGTCCTTTGACTACTTAAGAGAACCGCGGTGTGAAATTTGCTGTTTCTTAGGTGTATTAATGTTGTGATTTGGGGTTTTAGCTTTATTCATGTTTCCAGGGTGCCTCAGGTTGCTAACGAACCTAAAGGCACGCCTTTGCTGTATTAAAGCTGTGCCAAAGCGCAACAAGAGGAAAATAATGACTTGGCTCTCTTTCTCCATCTGTTTCACTCAAACCTTTCGTTTTTCTTTGTCTCGTTCCCATCCCCTCTTTCAGCTCGGTGTGTGTTTTTTCTGAGTGAATAACGCCGTTTGTGTTCACTTGTGTGTGATAATGGTTTCTAAAAGGGGTTGACCGATTATCGGCCTTGACGATTATCACGCGCTGCTTTGGCTCTGATGCAGCCGTCTCTCTCTGTCGCTTTGTGTGGTGTAGAGCAATGTCCCGTCTGTCTGATTCTTTACGGCCCAGTTTCCCAAACAGGGATTAAGACTAGTCCTGGACTAAATTTCTCTTTCAATGGAAAATCTCCAATTCATGATACTGTTTAGTGCAGGACTAGACGTAATCCCTATCTGGGAAACCGCTCACTAGTAAGTCACAAGTAATAACCTCTCAACACTGAAGGCTACTGTGTCAGAGGAACAGGCTCAGAGGAACACATTTGTAGACTAGAGCTCGCCAGAGCTTTTGAAGGTAGATGGTGCCAAAATTATGATAAACCCCAGTTTCTGTGGCTGGCCAATAGAAATTTTACATTTACATTCATTCAGATAAGGAGATTGTCTAAGTCTGACTGGATTTTCATTAGATTGCAGCGATTATGTTCAAAGCATAAATTTATTAAAATCTTTGTTCAACTATATATTTTCTTTGTCAGTTAAGCTGCTTTACCAAATGAAGAGCCAAGTTTATCTTCCATGGCGAACTCCAGGTCCGGTGCCATCATGTTTAATGGTGCAGCAGTCAGAACATAACGGTGCATCATTTAAGATGGAACCAAAAGTAAGAAGCCAATTTTCATTGGATAAATTATATCATTAGTGCAATAACTTTGATAGACAAGTGACTTGAATGTGGCTGTTTGTCATGATTTAAACATTGTTTGCCTTTTTAATATCTTTCTGAACTGCTCTTGCTTCAGTGTTTTGAAGAAAACAGTGAACTGTGAAATCATAACAGCCAGGTTCAGCCCTTAAGTTCATGTTATCTGGAAATGACATGATTTTTTTTATTATGTCCCTCAAGCAAAGGACAATTATCCGGATTTTATGATAATTGTTTTATTTAAACAGTAAATAGATCCTTACTCATCTGGGGTCTAAAGAGTGAAAACAAAAAAACTGTCTAAACTATAAATATAGGAACAAATACCAACATAGAGAATGAATACTCAGGTATTTGAATTATCCAGGCCAGTCCTGCCAGTTTCCGAGTTAAATGAAAATGCAGTGAAATAGAGTTAACTATAATGAGATAATGGAGTTTATTTATGTAGCGAAAGCTATATCTGTGAGTAACACTGGTTTAAGTGCAGCTGGAACTTATTTTAGCTTTCTTATTGCAAACTTGATGTTTTCACATGTTAGCGGGTGGTCATAATAACGTCTGCTAATTCTGAGTCTTGTAGAGCTAACTTGAGTGCAATAGTGAACACAAACGCATTCATTTGATGATGCATTTACTGGTATTTATAGTTACCAGCATTTACTGGTATTGGTCTTGGTGGCACTGAAGAAAAAACCCATAACGATCAACGATTAGTTTCTGGTGGGCACAGATTGAGTACCTCCTTGCCCCTGATTTCCTCTACTATGATAGAAGTGAGGTAGAGGTAGGTAGAGGAAGGTGTTTATGCTAAATTTTGATAAAACACACAAAAGCACCTACATAATCCGTGTGTGTTTCTGGTTTAGCAGTGTGTGTAAGGTGAAAAGCGCCGTCCCTTATTGAGGAGGATATGGATTATGGATTAGAGAGAAGAAAAGCGAATGTAAAAAAGGAATAAGGACAGAGGTATGTAGTGCGACCAAGTTTCATGTGACAGTAGAAGTCAGGAGATTGAAGTGCCCTGGAGTAAAAGGTTAGAAATGCTTCTCCATCACCAAGACTCAGTATTACCACAGAACCCCTCTCTCCTGTCTCTGTCCTGTATCCAGTCCCCAGCCTCTCAGGCTTAGACATAAGACTGCTGGCTCTGCCTGACCTAAAAAATGAAATGAATCAATCAGCACTTCTATTTCGGGCTGTATTAGAAAGATTTTGTTCTGTTAAAGCATCTTCTAAAAGAAACATGAATAATGTGCATGGGGAGAAAAAGAGGAAGAGTGAGGGGGCACCAGGGAGGAAGAGAGAGAAAGAGGAGAGAAAGAGCCTAAAGGAGTCTGAAAAGAGACACAGACCACATCCACAGCGTCTCTTGTATTTCACAATGCTGTGAATTACTGCGTGCATGGATTATAAGACACTGCGAACACAATGGCCCATATTTTTCAGGACTGGGTAGAGGTTCTGCTGGGTTCTGATACAGAATATTATGTCTTTTATGTCCTAAAGAATACAGTTCTATAGACAAAGGGGACCTGATCCCAGAGCTGTACTGACATCCTACATAAATGTGGTCCATTGTGGATCGTTAGTTTAGTCGCTAAGATCCAGCTATTTTGGATTTAACAAGACAGGTTTACTGTGTGTAGAATGGACATACGGTCTTATTTACGTTTAGTGGAGTTTATTTAAAATGTATAGAATTAATAGTTCTAAGTTATGAAATAACTGAGGTTTGGGAGAAGGACTATGACTGAAGCTACAGAACTTCCCATAAATTTCCTCTTCTCCCTGATGTTTCCTGTGGTGGAATTTTTGTTTCCCATCACCTCCCTGTTCCTCAGTCTACTCTCAGACCTCTGTTCTTTAAAATAACTCATTTAGAAGCTGCCTCCAGCCCAAGCTCTCAAATATATTATTTTATCTGCACAAAGTTTTATGTACTCAGTCATTGCCGTGTAAAGTTGGTCCTCATGTTGTGCTGTAAATGTTCTCATGATTGAGTTATGATTCAGAGGCCGCTTGTACAAGTATAATAAGTTCTTCGTAGCTTTCTGCAGAACTTCACTACAAAGAGGAACCCCAAAAATGCTTCGACCTGATGCTTTTCTTTTAAGCTTTGCACAAGAAAATGTAGTGCATTACTGGAAACACTGATCTCTCTCTCTCTCACAGACAGACAGACAGACAGACAGACAGACACACACACACACACACACACACACACACACACTCTGAGAGCTCAGTAATCCTCTCAAACAAGCCCTGAATTTGAAGGTTGGTGGATTTTCCCCATCAAAGGCCAGAGACCACCCACCAGAACACACAGGGACAATAGCACTTAGATCCGGAAGCTTCCTCCTGGTCTCTACACCTCTAAAGCTCTAATTCGGCGGGCCCGCCATGCCCACACACACGCACACACACACACACACACACACACACACACACACGCATACACACATTCATGAACACATAGACACACACAGTGCTTTGAGGTCTGATTTTGTGTTTACTAGTCGTGTGTGGGAGAGAGAGATTGTGTGTGTGTGTGTGTGTGTGTGTGTGTGTGTGTGTGTGTATGTGCTCCTGTCCGTGTGCACATGCTATTCTTTGTGCATGCATATATGTCTGTGTGAGCATGCGTGCACTTGCATTCGTCTTATTTAATTGCCTCCCTTTGAACGGAAACTACATGAAAAGAACAGAAGCTTTTGTCGCCGAGATTCATAGTGAAATTTAAACTTTGTTGCTTGAAAGCGGCTTTTGAAATCAAAGACAAAAGGGTGTGAAAGATGGAGGCTAATAACAACAGGCAACATCCAGTCGTTTGCGTGTCCGGATTAGGCGTTTGAGCCCAGCAAAGCATCTTTTCCTTTCTCTTCCTCCCCTTTTCCCTCTCTTTCCATCACAAAAGCAGCGGGCTCTCTCTTTCCCCTCCTCCCTCGCGCTGGCGTTTTGTATTTGCGTGATTGATTGCTTCCAAAGACTATATTTTTGCTTTGTGTTTCTAAGAGAATGACTCTATTGTGAAGCGGCGATTCTTCTCTACGTTTCTGCGTCGGGCCTCAGAAGCAGCAGGGCCGTTATCTATAGGAGAAAGAGCAAACAAGCTGTGCACTCGGACGAATACGAGAGGTTTTCACACATGCAAAGTGAAACTAGTGGCAAATAAGCATAAACACAATGTGGGGCTATTGTATATTTTTCTCAGATTTTTTAGGAAATTGATTTTCAAAGAAACCACGGAAGTAGGTTATGAAGATGAACAGTAATAGATAACGCTAAAGAAGCGGTCCTGTTGGAAAACAAGTGTTGATTTGTGTGAGGTAAAAGAGAAACAGAGCCATTGTGAATCTTCCTGTAATGCTCACAGTCCAGGCAGAGAACGAAGCAGGAAAACAGAAATGTGCGAGAGGCAAGACAACGAGAGTTCAATTATAGGTACGAAAAATGCAGAATAGGAGATAGTAAGGTATCATTAAAAGCACTGGAGCTTTACCTTTGTAACAGGGGCTCTAAATCTCTCCGGCTCGCGAGCAAAAACTCAGAGAATGTGTCTCTTCCGAGCAGTCGAACTCACACTCATTTCTCCCTGACTCTGACTTTTACGATCCGCATGTAGTGACGGCGCAAATGTGCTTATCCCTGCAGATTTCCAGAGGAGCTGTAGAATATAATGTGTGTCTGTGTGTGTGTGTGTGTGTGTGTGTGTTAACATCAGGTAAATTACTCATATCTCACACCTTATGTGTTAGATTTAGAGTGTGTGAGAGTGGATGTGTGTGCATGCTGTCATTTCAGTAGATTCCCCCCC
>JBBPCZ010000136.1:33062251-33080916 GCA_037974445.1 Brycinus macrolepidotus | reverse complement strand
CACACACACACACACACACATACACACACACACACACACACACACACACACACACACACACACGCACACACACACACTCACACAAACACACTTAGCACTGAACCTTCATCATATGCTATCAACTGCATGGACACAAACACACAGAGAGTTACTGACAAACATAATCGAGACATACAGAAACCATGGGGGTGGAGATATCCGCTTATGCACACACACACACACACACACACACACACACACACAGCTTGTGTACACTATGGGGGGTTACCAGCGGAGAATAGCTGCTTGCTGCATGTTTAGTGCTATGATTGAGATAATGTGGTGCTACTCCTGCATTTTAATGGGGGAGGCATAACATTGCAAATGCAGCACAAATGAGTGGACTTGGAAATAATTCTGCAGCCTCTATACTGTATATTGTACCATGTTGATCATATGTAGTGACTTGATGCAAATGTGCTGCTGGTTGTTTTAACAGGAAAAGGATCAAGATGATAAGCAGTCAAAGTTTGTCACTAGTTAATTACTTCTCTTTGGTTCTCCCTCTCTTCTTAACCCCCCCCCCTCTCTTTCTCACTCACTCGCTCTATCTCTCTGGGCACTGAAGCGCTTTGAGTACAGTAGGGGGCTTATCGATGCTGTCGAACACAGCATGTGCCAATTTTGGGCAAAGACAGATGAACCCTATAGTTCTTTACCTACCGTGTGTATGTGTGTGTGTGCGTGTGCGGACATGTATAGTTTTATACCATGAGCCTGAGTTTATTCTTGATTGAATTGGAATCTTGATTTTTTTCTTAGAATTGAGATCGATTCTCACTTATGTATCTTCAACATATTTATTATAAACTCTTGCATAGTAAACTGTATAATAGCAGCTCAGAGACCGATATAATCAGCTATTACAAACATTTAAACAAATGCATAAATAAGGTATGAAAGTTTTTGAAACAAATTAATACATCAACAAGCAAAAATGATTTCAAAAATTGTTACTAAAGCAGACCAAAGACAGCAAAAAATCAGCTGTACAGCCTTATAGAATGCAAACATTGAATGTTAGTGACAGTTTATGTTCAAAGTGCTTGAAGGTAGAGCAGTGGCAGTGGTCAATTTTCAACACCCAGATGGTGCTGGGTTGACTTGTGTGCTAAACTTTGAATAATACTTAACTGACATTACTTATTTGACATTACTATACATTAGCCAGGCATTAGGCCAATCACCACATGCTCTGACTCACTGAACACTTCATCTCAGCAGCAGAAATGAGACTAACACAAGCTTGTTTGATATCAGAAGCCACGCAGCACGGCAGTACAGCAGAGTGTGAGTGACAGATGAAGTGGGACTATCTTGTGTCGGTGTCTGCTGGTGTGCAGCTCTCTGGAAACTTGAAGTTTTGAGCGTGATGACTGTGCGTCCCCTCCACAGTCTTTCGCACAACACTCGATATAGAACGCTCGCTGCTCATGGTCGGTTTGGTACAGAAGCTTTGTGGTTACCACTTCCGATCTAAAATGTGCTTCATTTGGCTGTGCTCTCATATTGTAAAGTGGCATTTGGCAGACACCCTTATCCAGAGCGACTTACAATCAGTTACAGGGACAGTCCCCCTGGAGACACTGAGGGTTAAGTGTCTTGCTCAAGGACACAATGATAAAAAGTGGGGGGGGTTTGAACCTGCAACTTTGCGGTCATCGGGCTCACAGGCAAGTGTTTTACCCACTAGGCTTCTACTATATTGTGCTGATGTGCCCACTGCAGTTACAACCACAAACGGTGGATGCTGGATTGGATCAGTGGAGGGACGGAGTGGCCCTCTGCTCTTCACCAACACACGTTTGTGGATCAGTACATTTGTAGCGATGTTCCTCCCTCATTATATATACAGGAAACTCAGAACACAGTTTAGTCCTTATTTCTCCAAAAAATCACAAAAAAATAGCTTTTCATGTGATGTTTTTATTTTTTACACCAAATTATGGAGAGAAGGATCAAGAACAGTATTGAGTATCGGTATCAGATCGATATCAGATTCAGTATCAGTAAAATCTTAACAATACTCATCCTTGTTACTGATGTTTAATTGCATATAGTGTGTATTTCACAGTTTTAAAAAGTACTTTAAAAACTTATCAAACATCAGAAAAACTAAATATCATAGTGTGGATCATAGAAAGATCTTCATATATTGTGATGTTATATTTTTCCGTATCACCCACCCCTGGCCTTGTTATTGATGTCTATTCTTGGCTGTCATTCAGGACTCGATGCTTAGGGAGCGATAGATAGAGGAGGGAAAAGAAAGAGCAGAGGAGGGGTGGAGAAACTTTTTTTTCCTCATGAAAATGAAATTGAAGAAATGTTAGCTACCCACTGACTCCACGAGGAATAATTAACGCTAGAGATGCAAAAGACTCCGTAATTAGATTTTTTAATTATTGAGGATTTGCTTCTCTTCTATAGTGGCCCAATTAAAACACCTCATCAAAAAAAAAGAAAGACAGAATGGAAAAAAAATTAAAGAAAGGAAAGAAAGAGTGTCCTCCTCTTCCTGTCTTTTGGTGTCAGAGGCAGTGTACCTGTCTTTCTTTCTTTTCTTTTTTTCTTTTCTTTTTTGTTTGATGACTCTTCCTCACTGATGAAGGCCACACACTCTAAGCCGCTAATGAACATCTCTGTGTTTGGATGGAGGGATTGATGAGGGGGGAGGAGAGGAAGACGGGTGGAAGAGAAGCCTAATGATCAGGTGGAGAAGGCCCTTTGAGTTGGAGGAGATGTGAGGGTTGTGTTCTTCACTGGTTGACCTTGCCCATGTGCCTTGGTGAATTAATTAAGGTGCTGGTTGATGCGCAGTGCGATTTGGGGAAAGGAAAGAGATTAGTGTGGCGGCGGCTGGGTCTTCCCTCAGGGAGAGAGACGACTGCTTCGGTTATGTAGGGCTGCCCACAGGAGGACCCGCTCAATTAACGGCCGGTGGGGTGGCTAGGCCAGGGAGCGCCCCCTATCCCTGTCATGCACCCTTCAAAACACAAATACACACTCAGAAGAAACAGATCCTCCAAAATCAAAGAATGAGTGAGTGACCAGAAGTTCCCGGAACATCTGCTTGTTTTTTTTTTCCTAATTATTTTTGATGTAGTGTTCTGCTTGCGTGTAGTGTTCTGCTGAGGCTCCCCTATAATGCTGTCAGTCATTCTGTGTGTGTGTGTGGGGGGGGGCAATCTCTAAGAGGGACTTTGCCTCAATTTACCTATGAAATGGTCTAAAGGGATTACGTTCCTTTTTCTTTTGAGCGCTGTGTCTCTGTGTGTGTGCACATTAGCGTCTTCTGTATCTGCGCTGTCACACAGCATAGTTTTGACCCATCCATTTCTGTAGATTTTGTAGAAGACTGCAGATTTGCGGATTATTGTGGGCAAAATGTATGTATGAGCGTCTATACCTTCTATACTTTTTTCTTTGTTTTCTTTCTTTCATTTTTTGGTTCAGTACGTAGGTAAAAGACCTCCCCGGACCCCTACGAATAACGTCAGTCAGTGAAATAAAGTGGCCTTTTAATTTTTTTTTATCTTTCTCGCTCTCTTTCTGCCATTGATCCCTCTGCCTGGCGCTGTTGAGTTTTGCCTTGGCATCAGACGAGCGTGAGAGCTGCCCACCGCGAAGGCACTTTCACACCTATGCTGAGGGAAGAGGCAATATGGACTTCTCCCCCCTCTCCATTCCTCCCTCCCTCTCTCTCTCTCTCTCTCTCTCTCTCTCTCTGTCTCTCTGCCCACCTCTCTACCTCCCTTGCCACTCATTTCTTTTCTCTTCACTTCCTTTCTTCTCTCCCTCCTCCCGGAGAAGTTTGAAATAATTTGAGTCTCCTGGGTTTTTACACATTCTAATTTCAAACTAAATGGGACATCTGTTTGAGAAAAGGAAGATTTGCCACGGTTGCTAAGGCAACTATCACTCCATGGGAAAGGGGAGGGGGGGGGGGTCCAGCAGTTTTACAGGCTGAATTAGTACCAGCATTTAGTAGCACACACATTACATTCCCCAAAAAACATCTTTTATCGTTCCCTAAGACACACATCACTTTTTTCTCTTTTCTTCATCCCTCTCTCATTACCACGGCTTCACCCCTTCAGCTGAGAATCTCCCTCTCATTCGCTCCTTTAAGCTTCGTTCTTAATGTAAAGGAATAACATTATGGGATATGAGACAATTATTATTGTGTTCAAGAGTTATGCCAATTAGTAGAGGAAAGGCAAACTCAACTAACACGCACATGCACACACATAAAGCGCCTTCATCTTATTTCTTATGGAAATTGAGCATTATTTGGAAATTTGCTATTGCAGCAGTTTCAAACATTTGAATAGCTGCTCAGGATGTTGAAGTGGGTCACCAGAAACACCGTATCAGAAGTTCCGAACCAGAAGTTTGATGCGTAGAGGAGGTTTAGACTGGACCTTTACATCTTAACGTTTTCATAAATCACATTAACTAAGCTGTGAGTGTGTGTGAGAGTGTGTGTGTGTGTGTGTTTGTGTGTGTGTGCGTGCACCATCCGTAGAGGAGGTTTAGACTGGACCTTGCAGGTTTTACATCTGAACGTTCTCACAAATCCCATTAACTAAGCTGTGAGTGTGTGTCTGTGTGTGTGTGCGTGTGTGTGTGTGTGTGTGTGTGTGAGTGTGTGTTTGTGTGTGTGTGTATGTGTGTGCACCATCCATGATTTAGGAAAGACCCGGGGGCTTCTCACCCACCCGCCCCTCTCATCACCCAGAAGGCAATAGTTTTGTGTTGCTCCAAGCAGCACCATATGACACTTTTTCTAGCTCGCGCACAAACAATCACACACACGTCATGATGGTGCTGCACTCATGATGGTTCTATTCTGCACCTGCTCCTCACAGTTCAGACATGAGGGGCCTGGCACTGCCATCAAGAACACGCACACACACGCATGCAGTCACACATTCATGCCCTGCATTAATATTATTTGAGGCTGTTAGTGTACTCATCTCGCCCTGTTCTTGTTTCATGTTATTTCTCTGCCCCTCCCTGCATCTGTCCCTACACACCACTTTTTCTCTCACTTTTTTATTGCCCTTCTTTCCTTCTCATTCATTCCCGGAGACGCCACCTCTCCAGAGCCGTTTTACAGGCAGCAGATGTATCATACTCTCTCGTCCTCCTCCGCCACAACAAGCATACCGCACCACTAAATACCTCCTTTAACGTATTGGCAACATAATCATAACGTATGCATGTGTTTGAGCTCTTCCGGTGGGACCTCATTAGTCGTGTGCAGGGTGTCTGAGTCTCACTCATCTCCCCATGCCCTCAAAGTCCCCCTGAAAGATAGAGGAGAGACACACACAGAGAGCCATTGTTGAGGGAAGTGTCTAGAGACTTTCTATGTTATGTAGTTTATTTGGTGCTCATAGTATAACTGTAACATATTCCATTCTGGAATTTCGCTGACAGGAGGCACTGTGCATCTACTTTCAGAAGAAAAACAATTGTAAAAGTTTCGCTGATTCTTATATCCTAGTTAATAATTAATTTAACTTTCTTAGCACTTTTTAGCAAGGCTGTAATTTGTAATTTGAGTTTTTTTAATAATATGAAAATATCTGTGCCTTTTACATGCTGTTGGACTAGAAGTGGTTGGACAAGGAATCTTGTTCCATTAACTTCTATTCAAATCTAGCAAAGATTTTTTATTCTCCTGTTCACGTACAGAATATACAGAGCGTACTGTGCTGCTTTGCTGTCTGGCTGTGACTATGTGTGCGCGTGTGTGTGTGTGTGTTTGTGTGTGTGTTTGTGTGTGTGGTGTGTGTTTTAGTCAGGTGCATGAGAGACTGGTGAGTGTGATGTGGTGGGAGGGGGCTGGCGGTTCTTCAGGAGCATTCCATAGGGTTCTGTAGAATGTAGAAAAGGCAGGTAGAGACACTGTGTCTTTTATGTTTGACAAACTCCAGCCATCTATCTGCATCCCAGCCTCAAATAACCCTCCTACACACACACACACACACACGCACACGCACACACACATGCCAATGTCTCCTGCTTTCACACTGTCCACACCACATGGCTCAGTCTGAAATTACAGCTTCTGCTCCATCCAGAATTGGGGGGAAGAGAAGTGAAGCAAGCGATGAGGTTGTCTCTTTTTGACATCATACTTTATTACAGCACATCAGCGGGCCCAGAGCGAGCACACGGGTGAGCGGGTGAGTGAAGGAGACTGAGGAAGAGGTGAAGACAGATTAACAAAAGAATTATCTTTTCTTTTCCCATTCTGCCCTCTCCTCTCACTCGTTTCATTTCTACCCCCTCCTCCTTTTTTAATATCTAGCACCGGTGTCATTTTGGTATCGTTTTTCCATTCCTTTTCTTAACAAATGATGCTCTCATCTGAAGTTCAAGAGGATTAGGTGTAGCAGAATCTCATATTTCAAGCAGATATCAAAGCTGTGCAAGCATAGCTTACCGTATACATATGTCATCTCAGGTCGAGATGTCCTACCTTCTCCCCTTTCTTTTCACTCTTTCTTTCCTTTCTGTTCTGCCAAGCCAAACAGCTTAACACTTCATCTACTTATGAGAGACATCATATGGGCCATGCCATCTACTAATCATCATCTCGTTTCAGCTCATGAAAAGATTGGAGTCATATGGGGTAGCTGAGCATGTTCCTGTGGCCACTACATGCACACAATGACACACACACACACACACATACTCACACACACACACACAGATGGAAGCGTCAAGAGCCCCGCTACAGATGTCCACCGAGGGCCTTTTGTTGGCATGTATGAAGCAAACTTGATTTTCAAAAGGAATGCAAAATATAGTAGCTTTAGCAGTGGCAGACTAGGCCTATTTACACTGGCTGTTAATCATGAGGCTTCTTGCATTTTTATTATCTGAATGAAACACACTCCCTTTAAAGATCCCTTTAAGAATGCACTGAGGGGTAATAAAGCAAACATTGACAGGAAGACTTTACTGTCCTGCAACTAAGTAGAATTCACTCTCATCCATTAAACTGCGTGTGTGTGAGTGAGTGAGAGAGAGAGAGAGAGAGAGAGAGAGAGAGAGAGAGACAACAAGAGAGAGCTCTTGGCTCATCATGTTAATCAGTGTTGTGAATGTTCCCGTTGATGAGTGAGAGTCCACACAGCTGTTCTGGAGTCTGCTGTGTGCTCAGGCCACTGTGTGTGTGTGTGTGTGTGTGTGTGTGTGTGTGTGTGGATCTGAGGTGTCAGGCTGTGTGGGCAGATGTCTCATTGCACAGATGGGTTTGTCACTGCTGGTCTCAGCCTGTCCAGCTCTGGAGTAGTGGAGCGGTAACACCATCACTGAGAGCAGGCCGAAAGTGAACACATCCATCCATGACTTTAATGGATATTTCCGATCTCGCACACTATTATTAGTCTATTATTCGTCCTTGACACATTCCTTCTGCTGCACATCATCACGGAATGAATTTCTCTTGAAAAGGGGCGCTGCATGTTTGGTGAATATTTTTCCCCTAACATCTGTGACAAAAGAATGCATTTACAGCTCAAACACACTCCTCAGGTGATTTGGTAGAGAAGAGATTTTTAGTTTATGCTAAAGAGTTGCAGTAGCACCGGAATGAGCAGGACAATCATAAAGGTTCTATTTCTCTGGAATACTGATTCAAGTGTAGTCCAGATTTGTGTTAAGGTGTAGTCCAGATAAATGTTAATTCAACAGCATCGCCAAAAGTGTACATGTAAAATATCGAATATTAGTATCAGTCTACAGTGCATATTCTTGTGTCTCTATTCTGGATCACACAGTAATAATCAAATCTAATCAAACTGTGAAAATGGAGATTCCGTGATGCATTAATCTACTTTTAATAAACTGTAAGGCCGCAAGAGACATTCGATAAAATATTCAAACATATGCGTTTCCTAGGAAAATGATTCAGGCTCTGCATGATAATGCTGCCGTGGCTGACTTTAGCACATGTTCCAGTATAAAGTGGACTTGATCAATCCCCAAGACAAGAGGTTCTTCTTTTTTAAGACAACATTCTGTTCAGCCATCAACCTGGTCAGGGTTGCCAGATTGAGCAGAGTCTGGAATTTTAATGATAGTTATTAAAATAATTAAATAATTAAAATAATTATTTATCAGTATTATTTTCCCTTATTTTATTATTTAAGTTCAATTTCATTGAAAAAATACCTATATAATAATAATAATAACAATAATATTAATTCCCTGTTATTAAAGTGAAACACATTTAGTCCTTTAATCATTCATATGGAATATTCTAATATTTGGGAGAACGATCGAAAATGAAAATATTTGGTAGTTGCAACCCTTAAATCCTTGTGAATGAGATTTACATCCCCACAAATGTGGCAAACTAAATATACTTTTTTCTTTAGTCAAATAGATATTTATTTTCAAAACATAAATTAATTTTGTTTGTTGCATGCAGCTGCAATATGCAGGTGCACTGAGGTTAGAGGGTAGGCCCGGCTAATTAAATCAGAGGAAGATGCATTGGTTTAGTTTGCTTGTTTTTGATTTTTATCATTTATGTTTTTTGTTTTTTGTTTTTTATTTCTTTGTTAATTTTTCCAGTCTTCAGAATATGCAGATATAATGATAGCAGAATTATTTGTATGTCTGTGTGCCTCTTAGGCAGCACCAGTATTAGTAGCCTTTGGATTCTCTTGAACCTGCTGAGTGTTGTATAAGTCACGCTGTGGACCAAATGTCCCAAATATGCCGCATTTTAACCCAGAGAGAGAGAGAGAGGGAGAGAGAGAGAGAAAGAGAGAGAGAGAGAGAAGAGAGGGGGAGAGAGAAAGAGAGAGAGAAGAGAGGGAGAGAGAGAAGAGAGGGAGAGAGAGAAAGAGACGGAGAGAGAGAGACAGAAAGAGAGAGAGAAAGAGAGAGAGAGAAGAGAGGGAGAGAGAGAGAGAGAGAGAGAAGACAGAGAAAAAAAGAGAGAGAGAAGAGAGGGTTGTGGCTGAGAATGGAAGCAGCAGAAATGTGTCAGAATCAGAAAAAAAGTTGTGCAAAGCAAGTAGATATAAGTTTGTCTCTCTTTCTCTCTCTCTCTCACACATACATATACACTTATGTCTGCCGTGGGATGGGCTAATCCTTCTATTGTCAGTGGCAGATATACTCTGCCTTCCAGGGCTTCTCTCCCTCTGTCTGTGGTTTTGGCTTTTTTTTTTTTCCTGTGGTTTGTGTGGAACGAGGCTGCGCTGGCTGGGGAGCGTATATGAGCCTGGCTCTCCCGCTGAGCTGATCAGGCTGGGAGGGCCGTGTGAATGGACCGCTCGCTTCTCTCAGATTAAACATCAAAGTCCGGGCGCTCTGCAGCCGGCCCCACCGCTCAACACGGCTCAATACAGCAAGACACCAACACAACTCAATACAGCACCGCACCACACAACCCAGTACAACAGGGCAGCCGCCGAGCTCAATACCCCACAGCACTCAACACAACTCTGGAACATCTCAGTGCAGCACGACGAGACCACAGCACAGCTCAGAGCAGAGCGCAGCAGAGCAGCTAACAAACCTTAATCAATACAGCACAATCCAAATACAAACCACATCACACCAACCAGCCAGGGCTGAACCAGCTGTAGAGCCAAAAACAACTACTTCACAGCATCAGCTCTGTTCCAAACACACACAAAGCAAAACATCACCAGTACAGCAAAACTAATTACCCATATTAGAGGTATTAGTCTTAGGCAAATTAAAGAGAAAATGTCTTAAAATCACATCACTAACAACAAGAATAAATAGCCAGTAACTGTTAATTAAACAAAACAAACTTAAACTGAGACTTTTCATACTTTTGCCAGAATAATCAGTAGCACAAATATTGAAAATATATGATAAAACTCTCAGTAACTACATGAAAGTCATCAAGTGACGCATCCAAAAAGCGAATCCTAGTTTACTTATGTGTTAAATTGCAGTAGTCTAGCTAGTACAATATAAGATTAAACAGTATTTATGTTTGAATGAAGTCAGCGTGTTTCAAAGTGATAATTAGATTGACATAACTGATGAATAACAGCTAATTTGATCTCGTGTATGGATGTCACAGCTTTTCTGGATAAGTGAATTTGTATTCAAAACTGGTACTCACAGCTGTTCTGTGGTCTCAGAAGATGTAAAAACATTTTGAGTAAAACAGCAAACATTCTTTAGAGCAACGTAATTGATTGAATTATAACACAAAAGGCCAAACTCAGTCAAATGTGGTTTATGGATAACAAGAGGCAAACCGCAACTACGAGTCTACTTGAGATTTAGCCTATGTAAGCTGTAGGGCTGTTTTGGGCTTAAAAAGGAATTCCACTGATTTTTGAAAACAAGAATTGCACATAATTAAAAGTCAGAACTGTTCACCATGGAACCAGAGTGTAATGCTTCTAAAATTCCCTCACAGAAAGTTACATGAAATGGCTATGATGCATTGCCTGATGCGTGAAATACTGTTTTACAGCAGTTTTGAGATCATATTTTTAATGAATTCATGCATGTCAAGATGGTCCCCCAAGAAAATTTCTTTTTTAAGATTTACCACTATTTTACCATCATCAACATTGCATATGAAACCTCAGAAGACGTAGGTAGGTTCACTGGTGGTTTTGAATAGTTAATAAAATGCCAGTATTTGTGATGTAGGTGGGACCCATGGTTCCATTTACCATCGCTGCAAGTTTCTATGTTCACTTGCATAATTTACATTCCTTTACAATATATCTTAACCATGTGCAGAAAAAATCTTAAAAATCCATGGAATTCCCATTAAGGAACTTAGGATTAGGCCTTTTCTTGATCTCGTGTTTGTGTAGAAATGCTATGTTTTGCAGTAATAGAAATTAAAAAAATAGATTCAAATAACACAAACAACTAAGAAACTGGGCAGTTTCTGAGTGTGTGCAACATCTGGCTGGTGGATGCCCTAACGGTGATGAATTTGGTGTCTTTACCTGTGAGTGACCAGTTTCTGAGGACACTTAAACTGCAGCCTGTATGGGACAGGATATGGGATTTGTACCTTAACCAAAACAAACCTGTGTACAGTTGAATTCCTTTCTCTTAAATATGCAGACACTTGCTTTTTCATGTTTGATGGTCTGAGAAATGAGTACTGTACTGAGGAGATCTTAGTCTTAGATTGTTTTAATGTTGGTGTGCATTGCAAGGGATGGGGATTGGGCATCCTGAGAAATTAGGCTAAAGCATCTCTTTGTGTTTTATTGCTGTTTGCGTATACACAACATGGGGCTTACAACAGTGGACCTTAGTGTTGTGTGTGTGTGTGTGGGTGGGTGTTTGTGTGTGTGTACACCAATCAGACAAGACATTAAAACCCCCTGCCTGATATTGTGTAGGTCCCCATTGTGCCACCAAAACACTTCTGATCTGTTGAGGCATGGACTCCACAAGACCTCTGAAGGTGCTGTGGTTTCTGGCAGCAGATCTTTTAGGTCCTGCAGGTTGTGAGGTGGACTAGATTGTCCAGCACATCCCATAGAAGTTAGATCAGGTTGAGTTCTGGGGAGCTTGGAGGCCACATGAACCCTATCAAGTCTTCTTCCCCAAACCATTCCTGATCCCTTTCTGCAGTGTGGCAGGGAGCATTATCCTGCTGAAAGAGGCCACTGCCATTAGGGACCATATCATCACACCACCTCCACCACCTTACCTTCTTTTATAGAGCATGCTAGAGTCAACTCTTCCCCAGGTGAGACATCTTACTACTACAGCCAGTACTAACTTTTCAGGAGTTTGTGCTACAGTAGCTCTTCTGTGGGACTTTAGCTCCCAACACGCATTAGTAAGCCTGTTACTGGTTCACCAGCAGTGCACTATTGGACCACTATTGTTAGGTTCTGACCACTGCACTATTCTCTTCCGTCTTCTTTTAAATATCTGCACTTCTGTCACACTTTTAATCTTCTTTTATTGATATTTTATGCACTTTTTTTATTACATTTTGTCATTCTATTCCCATAAGGCACATTGAATGACCTTTGTGTATGATAATGGGCTGTTTAAATGAACTTGACTTGACTGGGAACATCTCACCTCTTGGAGATGCTCTGACTCAGAACTTCTTGGTCCTTGTCAAAGTCGCTCAGATCCTCATGATTGCTCATTTTTTCTACTTCCATCACATCAATTTAAAGAATTGACTCTTCACTTGCTGCCAAAAATGTCCCAGCGCTTGACAGTTGCCACTGTAACGAGATAATCACTTCACCTGTCTGCTTTTAATGTTGTGGCTGATTGGTGTGTATCTGTCTTTGGGTTTCAGGCTCATGCTCGTGTAGTGGGCTGTGTTTGAGAGATTCCCCAGTGGTCCGCTGTGTCATGTGAGCTATTAATTGAAGCAGGCACTCTAAGTGAGATGATGTGTTTGAAGGGCTCAGTAAAGTGATTGTTTAAAGTCCTGTGGAAAAACTGCAGTTTTCACTCACTAGGCTGACTCTCATAACCTCTTCCATTCGGGTAAAACGCCACAATCTCGCTGTGATCTCCTCTTTTCTCTCAGCTCAAAGTGTATCGCCTCACTGACATGTGAGTTGATTTACATTTAAAATTCCTTTAAAACTTTAATGTCCTCTTTTTAAAATCGAGATTTTCTCATAACTTGTGTTTTTTTTTTTTCTTCTTCTCTCTTCTCTTCCTTGAACAACTCTAAAGTTAACCAACGTGATGAAATATTGAAGCCTGGGCACCCCACAGCCTATTTCTCCTAGCTAAGCCTTTAAAGATTCATGGGGGCTGCACTGATATCATTAGGCCGTGAGAACACTGTCTTACACACACACACACACACACACACACACATATCTGACCAAGTCTTTACCCCTGTTTGCCTTTCATTTCTAATTGTGTGTCAACCTCAGGCTGGATTAAAGCCAGCTTAAAACACAGTCGCAGGAGAAAACAGGCCAGTTCACATAAAATGAACTGCTCCGATAATGTTTGATTTTTATTGTTTTTACATTTCATCGCCCATGGTATCACCAGGGGAGTCAGCTTGCAAAAGCAAACATCTGTTTGGAGCTGTTTTTTACCCCTCTTAACAAATAAAAGGCAGAAACTATAAAAAAAAGCTTCAGTATACCGTGCATGTTGACAGCTCTGTGCTGTGTTTAACTGGATTACATGCCTGTATTTGCTGTTTGACCTGGTACAAATCACATTAATTCAACAAGCTGCTGATCATGTATTCGTGGGCACTTTGTTGGCATAATATTTTTTCTGAACTGTGTATTCCATATGTTGGAAATTACTTATTAACTAACTCAGTTGCTTACTCACTCCCATTTTTTCCTGACTTGAACTCTCTAATCGTGTCATTTTATACTGTTTTTTTTCTCTGCTTATTAATTTCATCATCTCTATTCATCTGTTGAGGAAACAGTTGTCCAATACGGGTAACGAGTAGACTGTGTGCTCACTTTCTCTCAGTCTTACTGAAGTTATTACTGAAGAGGAGTCGGGCACATCAGTACGGAATCTTTACCCCTTTCAGTATAATAGAGACGTTCATGTACATTCATGTAAAGATGAATATGAATATTTAAATAGGACCATTAATATGCAACAGCCATTTTAAAGTTTTAAGATTTGAGATGTAAATTATTCAAATAGCATTCATGGCACTTCAGATGTTTCATCATAAACGTTGAGACTCTGATGTTGGAGATGATTTGAATATTAATCAAATGAAAACAGAGGAAAATAGGACTCCATTTCCCATGAGACGTCTCTCTCCTCCTGACCTTCCTGGGAGGTTGAACCTTCGGGCTGCTCTGCGTTTACACTCACAGTTCCCACAATATGTGTGTGTGTGTGTGTGTGTGTGTGTGTGTGTGTGTGTGTGTGTGTGTGTGTGTGTGTGAGAGAGAGAGAGAGAGAGAGAGAGAGAGAGAGAGAAAAAGAGGGTGTCAAGGACTGGCATGTATATGTGCAAGTGTGCAAGTGTTTGCGTGTCTGTCGGCTCCGGACATTGATGCGTCAAACACTGGTCTATAAAAGTAAACGTTTCAAGTGACTGCTTTCTCTAAATTACAAAATCTGAGCAACTTTCATGAGCAAACTGCCACTTTGAGTCACACAAACACACACACACACAGACACACACACACACACACACAAACAAACGTGCAAATCCGACACAGTGGAGGAAGATGGATCTGGGGACAGATTGTTAGTGACATGTTAATTTCTACACCGTCACTCAAGCTTGGTGCATCTGCAATCAAAGTGATGGCACACAGGCAGAGCTATCAAACCCTCTTCTATCTCCAGCCCGTCCTCCCTCCTCAAATTGCCTCTTTCTCCCCCCACCCTCCCCTTAACTCTTTCAATAACTGCCCTCACTATTCCCCTCCTGCTCTGTTCTTTAGTCTTCCTTTTACTGTGACTGTCATATGGAAACTTTGTAAATCCTTTTTGTTTTTATTATTACCGTTTTAGCCCAGTTTCCCTCTATACTATGTGGAGTTTTAATAACAATTGAAAAATTAGAAGTAGTCCTAAATTGCTCTGAATAAAATCGTTAAAAAAAACACATTAAAATTTAGAATGTATTTTTTCTTCTCCTATTAAGTTACCATTTTGGATTTTGTTAAGACATAAATTATATTCTACCTAATTAGGTTGTCCTGGACTAGTTTTCTAAATGATGTCACGTCACCTATCAAAGACAGTTACTGATGATCTGTATATTTCTGCACTAAGATACAAATTGCCTAATTTTCAGATTGTAAAGAACACGCATGAACACATTTATGATAGCAACAAATGTAATTTGGAGATTTAAAGATTTTAACAAAATAGTGCAAAATTATAAGGGAGATTATTCAGTGTGAATAAAGCATTTTGTTTAATTTGTGATACACTATATGGACAAAACTCTGTGGACACTCCTCCTAATCACTAAATTGAAGTGTTTCAGCCACACCCTTTGCTAAAAGGTGTATAAAATCAAGCACATAGTCGTTATAACAACAGGTCATAACACCATTAAATGTGTCATGGGATGTCACCTTTGCCAGAAGTCAGTTTTTTTACATTTCTGCCTTGCTAGATGTTCCCCAGTCAACTGTAAGCGTTATTATTATGAAATTGAGGTGTCTAGGAGCAGCAGCTCATGTGTGTTTGACCACACAAACTCAGCGAGGGGACCACTGACTACTGAAGCACGTACCATGTAAAACTGATTCCCCTCTGTTGCATTCCAAATTACCTCGGAAACAGCACAAGAACTGTGCGTCGGGAGCTTCATGAAATGGGTTTCCATGGCCAAGCAGCTGCACTCAAGCCTAAGATCGCTGTGACCAGTAGGGATGGGGGTCACTAGCGACCTCCTGGTACAATATTATCATGAGACCTAGGTGCCGATTCGGTATGTATTGCGATTCTGTAAAGTAAAGTGGCCCCTTATAGTCACGCGTGAACCCCCCACAGCACACTTTCTCTGCATTTAACCCATTCACCAAGTGAAGCAGGGGGCTGCCACCAACGAGGGGCGCCCGGGGAGCAGTGTGTGGTGACGGTACCTTGCTCAAGGGAACCTCAGTGATGACACTAGCAGTGTTGGGATTCCAACCCACAACTTTCTGACTGCAGGGGCAACACCCTAACCACTAGGCCACCAGCTTCCCCAAGTACTGTGTTTCTGTAAATTCCCCGATTTGATACTCCTTTTTTTTGACAATTATAAAACCTTGAACCATGTAAAAAAAGTCATACTATTAAAGCTACATTCAGTTGTTGCACAGCTGAATTCAATGCGAGTGAATGTAGCATAATCCAAATATCAATTTTCCCCATAAAAACCAAAGACAGCTTTTAAACAATGCAAAACAACTTCAAATACAACAGTATAACGTTAAAATTAGAAGTTAACAGAGAGCTATGTTTGCTGCTGTAGCATAAACTACACCAAGCTATGTTCTAGATGTGGTTTAATGTTTAGAATGTTTATTTTCATGCAAAAACAGAAGCTGGTCAGCATTCTTTGGGGTAAGATTGCTCCTCTGGGCGATAATAATCAAATGTAGCCTACACCTAATAACATTATTTTTACCACTCAAAAAGAACGTTTCTCCAGCTCGAATTCAAACATATATAAATAATAAATTGATAAAAAATGGATTTCAAAGTGAGAGTGGTGATACATGAATCGCCGCACCAAAGAATCTTGATACATAACTGAATTGATTTTTTTCCCCCCGTCTCTAATAATCAGTGCCAAGATTCAGCTGGAGTAGTTTAAAGCACACTGCCATTGGACTCTGGAGCAGTGGACACATCTGACCTGGAGTGATGTATTATGCTTCACTATCTGTCAGATGGAAGGAAAATTCTACCTCCTGAAACGCATAGTATCAACCAGAGGTGAAATGGTATGAAAATTTAATATCACAATAATAGTGATCAAAATGATCATGGTTGTCTGTGTTTTCCCACTGTTGTTAAAATTTGCTGAAAATGTTAAAAAAGTATGGAAATCACACAAAGTGTCATTGTGTACAATTGGTGAACAGAGTCTGCGGGGGAGTCAAAGCCATAACAAAGTTATTGTTGTTATAATAATAATAATATGAAGTACACTACAGGCCAGATGTTTGGGCCTAACACAATATTTAGCCTAAAAGCCTCAAATTCTTGGTTTTGAAGAGACATATCACGTCTGTCTTTAGTGCGCTGACATTCACTTTGTGTTGGATCATGAAAAAAGAAAAGTATCACTCAGTTCTTCAACATCATACAATTTCCTCTTGTTTACTTGTCATTGGACAAAATTTCATTCTTCATCAGGATAAAGTGCCCAAGCATTCTTCAAAATTGTGCCAAAATTATATTCAGTCCAAAGAAAAGCAAAAAGATTTATGAGAATTATGTCTTAGCCTCCGCAGTCTCCAGATCTTTCTCCCATTAAGCTGCCAAGGGAATGAGTGTCCAGCAAATGAGACAGAACTGTTTGCTTCTTGAAAAGGTGCTGGGAGGGTTTGGGCACAAGTTATTTCCAAATAATGCTGGAAAGGATGTGCTGAATCTGTGCTGCTTTGATAAAAGCATGAGGTGGTTATTTTGATGGAACTCATACATAAGCTTTTGCACACTGTATATTGATACATTACACCTCAAAACCTGCCAGTTACATTTGTTTTAAGTATTTCTAATGTTTTCTTGTAAGAGCAGCGTATTGTTTTGTTTTTTTTTTGTCAAGGACGGGCCCAAACTTCTGGCCTGGTATGTATATTAAGTATTGAAGTGTGTGGTTTGGGATGCAGCTAAGGTCTTGCAAGCAAAGTGTGTGCTTTCTACGTAAGATGTTTATTTACAGCCTTCAGTATGCATTAATCAGAGATGGAGGAGAAGCTGGGTACTGCCATTTATGGTTTTGCTGTCTTGTTTGACATGTCGTTGTCCAATTATAAGGACAACTTAAAGAAGAATGAGGCATGGAAGAAGGTCGTGGAGATTCTCCTGGTCTTAATCAATTAAGCATCTGTGGGATCTGCTGGACAGTCTAGTCCAGTCCCATGTCTTGTTGCAGAGACTACAGTGACAGGTCTTGTGGAGTCCATGCCTCAACGAGTCAGAGCGAGTCAGAGCACGAAGGGGACCTTGACAGGTGGTTTTAATGTTCTGGTTGATCGGTGTAGAATAACCAGCCTTGAAATGATATTGCTAGCTGGCATGTAATGAACAAAAAATTTGTCTGCTCATCTCAAGCTCAGTATGAAGAATGGGCATTCCATGTTGACCTGTTTTCCCCAGCCAAAATGGTTTCAAAATCTTCTTCTTTTAAGATGTTGTTGCTGTAGTTTTGTTTTGTTTGTTTATTTTTTCAGCAAGCATTGCCAGTATTAGCAGTGTTTTGTTTTAATTGGATCACTTCTTCAGGCAAAAAACAGAAGGCACTGGTGGATGCTAGAAAACCTTTATCGTTTAATCTGAATCTGACAGCACACATGAGTGTAACTGTCATGCAGTTTGGCCAATATTTCTTTTGCAGAATTTCGGGCACTGTGACATGCATTAAATGCTGTAAAACTTCTGTTATTGCACAGCTTACAGCAGCCTTTAGTGATTTATAAATGAATTTATTCATATCCCAAACTTTTTATTGCTGCTACTGAATGTTCTTTAAGCAGTTACAAAATTCAAAGTGCTGTTTCTCTTGTTTGTTTTATTGTAGTTGAAAAATGTTGAAATATAAGCAAATATCAGGCCCTAATTGCTGACATACTTTTTATCTTTATGATTATGCACATACACACATACGTAGATACACACACACCCAGAAGTGTCAGATTACCTTCATCAGCATTAGGGTAATCTGGGCCTGGATTAAGATTAGTCTGAGGAAGATCAGAGCACCACAGGGGGTTTAGGGAAAGATGATGATGATCATCATCATCATCATGAGGATGTTGATGGTCATGTTTTCCAGAATTGAACATCCAGAGACATTAACCGTTCCCCCTTTTCTCTTTTTCCGTGTATGTGCATGCGTGCATGTGTGTGTGTATGTGTGTGTATGTGTATGTGTGTGTGTGTGTGTGTGTGTGTGTGTGTGTGTGTGTGTGTGTGTGTGT